>CAJPEV010005676.1:1246-13770 GCA_905338385.1 Darwinula stevensoni
CTTATCACCCAGAAGGACGCGATTTTCAGGGTTCTCCAACTCAAAAGAGGAAATTAACATTTACTCCCATCACTTTCACTCACTTTCCCATCCTCTGTAAGGTGGAAAATTTTTAGAGTTGATACAAACTGTATCTAACCCTAACTCTTCTGCGTCATTGAGTTTCTTCAAGTAATTATTTAGACTGAACGAATGCACTGACGTCACATTCACCGAGCATTCAAGTTGCAGCCCATGACTCATGATGACTCATGAGTCATCTTCATTCGTATCGCAGGAAATCGCCGACGGAAATTTACAGCCCTTGAGGAAAGGAATCGAATTGAAAAAGTCTGTCTAGAGTTGCTTTCATTTTGTCTTGTGCACAACGAGAAAGACCTGTAAGAATGTCAACTTTTTATGGCAAAAAGAATAGATTGATGAATTCCTTAATTTTTGTACTGTTTCATAATAGGGAATAAAGAAAACCGCACAACCACCTCCCCCACTCCCAAGGGGTCACGCCCCCAAGATTGAGACCGCTTGATACGAGATTGATACATGCTCTGAGGTGGTTGGCAAGGGTGAATGGGACGAGAATGAGCCATGTGGAAAGGAAGCCGGAATTAGGGGAGATGGGAAGGGAAGGGGGAGTGTCAAGGTCGACCAGTGCATGGAAGGAGGAAAAGGAGGATATAAATGCTGTTCCAACCAGAAATCCAGAGTAGTTCCGACTTGGTCACTCTTCCTCGCCGCCGTCCGTCGACCTCATCACGATCGAAGGGTAAGTGCTTGACTGTTCATTGTGGTTTTTAGAAATATGTTTCAGGGGTCTCCAATCCTGAGAACGGAGGGGCCAGAAAAAGAAACAGAAAAGAGGTCCCTGCGCAGCCGGGTTTCGAACCTTGGTTCCCGTCACGTGCTACCACAGAGCTACTAACTTAACCAAGTTTTTTTTCGACTCTAGACTCCTCGTTGCTTCCCGCGCCTTTCGCGAGGCCGAGCTGAGAATTCGATCCCGCAAAGGCACATCCTTGTATGATAAGTAATATTTGTATATAAAACTCCGAGTCGATATATCGCCGCTTTTGGCCGGTAAAACTGCCTCAAACACACATCCGCGAACAAACGTTCGGCCTGGCAAGCGGTCAGAATAACGCGCTATTTTGTATGTTACTTCGCAACTCCGGTTTGAAAAACTACAACGTAGAAAGGACGAATACAGAGCTCTGGTGACATGGGAGGCACGACAACGACAGGCTTTCCACACTTTATAATTCTTATTAGTCACATTCATGCAAAGTTTCAGCTTTCCATGTTTATCAGTTTAACTGATGCAAAAAGTAGTTGAAAATATCTCCCTTTGAAATGTGTGCACCCAGGGCTTTTACATCCAGAGTCTGAAATTTTCTGCAGCATCCCAATAGGTAGTTATATACCAAGTTTCATCTTTCCATACTAGCTCATTATGCCAGGACAAAAAAAATATTGAAAACATTGGCTTAAAAAATATGCCACCAGGACATGTATCTAAAACTTTGCATTTTTCCCGAACTCATCGTCTCGGTAGGCACGTCTATGCCAAGTTTCATATTTCCATGTCTCTTCGTTTTACTCAAGCAAAAATAATGTTATGGAGGTGAAATGAGTAACGGGACATGGATGGCAAAAAAAGCTAAGGATTGGCCGGGAATTGAACCCGGATATAAACCTATACCCTCAAAATGTGTACCCCGGGCATGTACCTCCGAAGCCTGATTTTTCCTGAACTCTGCATCCCAAAAGGTACATGTGTACCAAGTTTCAGATTTCTAACCCTTCTAGAACATGGTTAGAATTAGCGTCAGTGTGTCACGATGGTCTATATACTGTATATTATAGATATCTTCGTTCATCTGAGATACGCACCTCCACAATTTCGTACGGGAACAGGGCGTGGAGTGATGCCACATCGGGCTGCCCTCGTATCAAACTGATATCACCATAGATGAGGCAGGCCGATCCATGCAAACAGACAAACGATTCTTCCGAGCTTTTCCTTATCCCGCAGCGCGTGGATTCCTTTTCATTGGCTCGTCGCTTCTTCGAACGTTGCCTGGAGGCTCATAGGCTTTATAGCTTCCTGTTCGTCAGTAGCTTTTGAAGAGTTTTTTTCTCATTTTTTTTTAGCTCGCTCAACTCTCACATCCTGGGATTGAGCCGAAAGCCGGAGCAAAATTTACCCTTAGGAAGAAAGCGATCTCTTCCGAATGCAAACATGAAAACAGAGAACTTCAGAGTTTAGAATATGAAACGAAAACTAACTGCTCCAAAGTCACCATTTGCTTGAGAACCTATTGGATACATTGCTTTTAATCCGCTTCGCAAATGAGAGTTCTCCCTCTTCCTTTCTTGCGCCGACAATCATTTCCCCGACAGTGAGAGAACCTCATTCATCGGGCGCAAAAAAACAGGAGCAAGGTGTGTCTTCTCTCGGGAAAAAAATGGGAACGTCCAAGTCTCCAAGGTCTCCTTATCATATCTATCTTTTTCACGTGGATACTTGTACCGTCGGTCTGGGGAGATTCACTAGTATGATCCTACTTTCGTTCACGTCATCCCATTTCGTCCCGAGATTGATCGGTGACATCGCCGTGAGTGTACTTCGTAAAGCGGTTAAAAGCCGTGTTGGTCGAGAGGGACACGGAGGATCATAACGGCCTTGAGAAGGAAATCACCCGGGTCCTCCAAGGCCGCACCGTTTCCTGGCAGCGGCTCCATCGTCCACGGCGACCAATTCTCCTCCAGCATCATCGCTGTCGCATCCCTCTGCTTTCGACGAATGTTCGCCACCGACTTGAGAGACGTCTCGCAGAAAGAGGTCGAGCTGGAAAGCTTCGCTAAAAACGGATTCAAACCTGTTTGGGATTGCATAGACGGAACGCGAGTGGAAGAAGAAGGGGAAGGAGCAGTAACTACTTTTCGAGATGCACATTTTCTCGGAATCGAGCATTGGGGTCGAAGAATCAGCACGGCCATTAAGACTTTCATGGAATCAGAGAATGCCTTTCTTATTTCCGAAATTGCAGAACAATACCTAGACAGGCGGGACGCTGCCGTTGAAATCATTCCTCGCCGTTTCAACGAGGTCGTGCGACCGCGGGAATCCGCGAGTATCTCGTTCCAGACTCCGTCGTCGTTCTCGGATCGAAACGATTTAGCGGTTTCTTCAGAGAAGGACGTGCATGAAGCGACGCGCAAATGGTTGCATCACGACTCGAGTCGAAAACGTCCTTCACCGGATCGCCTCGACCAAATCCGTATCCCACTCCTGAAATACGAATGCGTGAAATCTTTGCAGCTCGATGTCCCTGCCATTTTTGGAGATCCAAGGTGTAATATGGCCATCGCAGATGCAGGGGATTATCACAATCCGGAGCTTCGCCATACCGTCCCAAAAGAAAAAACCAGACCGCGAACATCAGATGCAATTGGCATCTATGGCATGGACTGCATCGGCAAAATCTACCGCATGAGTCCGAATAATTGGGACATGGAAGAAATCACCCGCAATCCTTTGAGTCACGATTGCGCCCTCGCAGGAACGAACAGAAAACTGTTTGTGACGGAGAAAGGTGAGATGAAGACGTTCGACGTCGAGCAGGGGGATTGGATGGACGGACCCCAGCCGAGCGAGTACGTTCGTTTGGCGGCCGCTGCGGCCACCCCAGGGTCCATGTTCCTCTGCGGTGGGAAGAACCGAGAGGATCGAATCGGGAAGAGCGTGTTTCGCTTCGAGGGGGAATCGGGGGAATGGCTGCGACTCGGTGATGTGAGGCATGCCCGGTACGGCGCAGGAGCGTGTTATCACGACTCCTGCCTTCACGTCATCGGAGGAATTCCAAACGAAAGGAGACACGAGCGCCTGGACGTGCGCACGTCTCGGTGGGAAGAGCTGGCCCTGCTCCCGATTCCAAGTGGGGGTCACGCGGTCTCGCCTCGAGGAGATGACCTCGTCGTGGCTGGGGGATACGGTCGCGGAAACGAGAGCGAGGTGTTCGTCTATGACAGGAGGAGGGATTCGTGGCGGGAGGGGCCAAGCATGCTGGAGGGACGGTATTATCACGGACTGATATCTTGGAAAAGAAATTTGTATGCTGTTGGAGGAGATCAAAACTCATCTGTGGAAGTGTTTGATGGAACAAAATGGGAAATTGTGAAGAGATATCAAATAATAGGTATCCGGCATTCTTGCCGAATGATGAATTGAGGGAATGTGTTCATTTCTCTGGCAGCGTTGGATCCGAGCGAATTAAACGAGAGTTCATATCCTTGAGCAATAAATGTCTTTTTTTTTACACGACAGTCATGTGACATAACAAGATACGCCTGCTTCAAGTCAGTGGGGGGGGGGGGGCTCCCCGAAAGAACATAAAGTCCAAAACGTCGCGGAGAAAGCATCGCACGGCGATGACATCGCGTGGAGTCCTCTAGGCTTGAAAGCTTGCGAACAAAAGGTGAATCTATATTTCAGTGGGTTCTTTGCTCTCGATGGAAGCGTACGTGTTTCGTATCGTTTCTTCAACAATCTGGATTTCTCGAAAGTGAATTTTAATAAGGAGTAACTTAATTTAAATTGGGCTACTGTTACCTGTAAACAATATATAAGCTTAGGTCTACTTGGGCCGGAGCTTACCCCGGGGTAGCAATGGCGTGGTTATTTCTTGTTGAGAACTTCCCCCAATACACCTCCACAGCGCCCTATGAATTAAATGCGTTTATGTGCATTTTTTTTTAGATGTCATTCACTCGGTGTCAACAGGGGAAGCAAATGCTCACCGTTCACGGACCGGCCCGAGTAGGCCTAAGCTTACAGATTGTTTACAGGTAACAGTAGATTTGTTGAGTACAAACAGGTGATGAAAGAAACTCATTCCATCTGGACATCGAAGCGATGGCTTGACTATTGGAGGAACAATTTCCTCGAGGAAAGGAAAATTGGTCCAGTATCGCCTGCTTTGAAACCGGCTTTCACGACGTGGACTCATCTCGACGGTCGCGTCCCGATCCCATGGGAAAGCCGTCGAGTCTATTGGAAACTCACACCCGGCAACCATAGACAACCGCCGCATGACCTCGCATCCAGAGGACCTACTGCGGAGGCGCGTCGGATGTCTCAGGCTGCCTGGGATCGCTTCGGCCTTCCAAAAGTGGCACGTGGCAGGTTTATAACTGATACAGCTTTAATAGTCCCAAATATGATACCTTCCACACGCTAGTCGATCTTTCCCCTCATGAACCCCCGGGGGGGGGGGGGAAATATTTGAATTCTTCAACAAATCGGTCTTAATCGGTAACCCATTGAAAGGAGTCGTCAGAGAACTCTGGCTGGAAAAACAGAGGGAAGATGGTTCAATTTCGGTCACTTCGTGCAAGAGAAGAGCGAGTTGGAAAAGATGAAAATGATTGTGGGAAGTAGTTTCAGTGCTAGGCGGCATTTACTACCTGACTGTAGGATAACTGTGGATATGATGGAGGTTTGCGTTGAAGGATAATTACCACGCGCTTCTCCACCGGACTATTCCATAAAAGGGAACATTCAACCGGATTATTTGGCTTCACGATCTTCTCTTACCCCTTGCCACGGGAGCAGGGCTTTACTGAAACTGAATGATTTGATGACCCTAATTCTCGCTGGAGCCTTCGCTCGCAGGAAGTGGGAATCGGCCCCGGTTTTGGAAGCATGTGAATTTTCACTCTGTATGAAGTCAATATAAAATCCATGAAGCCATCCATCCATGCAGCCATGCAAAACGCTTCACATCTTATTCCCCTGACCGCGTCGTGCAGGAAGCATGTATTGAAAATCCGATGATTCCAATTATCAAAGGCAACTCGACGCAGTGGTCCGTATTCCATAAAACAAATTACAGCATCATCACCAATAACAGCAATAACATTTTGTAGAAGTACAGTTTCCAAGACTCTTTGGATTTTTTTTTTGGTTGTCATCTTATCACCCAGAAGGACGCGATTTTCAGGGTTCTCCAACTCAAAAGAGGAAATTAACACTTACTCCCATCACTTTCACTCACTTTCCCATCCTCTGTAAGGTGGAAATGATACAAACTGTATCTAACCCTAACTCTTCTGCGTCATTCAGTTTCTTCAAGTAATTATTTAGACTGAACGAATTCACCGAGCATTCAAGTTGCAGCCCATGACTCATGAGTCATCTTCATTCGTATCGCAGGAAATCGCCGACGGAAATTTACAGCCCTTGAAAGGAATCGAATTGAAAAAGTCTGTCTAGAGTTGCTTTCATTTTGTCTTGTGCACAACGAGAAAGACCTGTAAGAATGTCAACTTTTTATGGCAAAAAGAATAGATTGATGAATTCCTTAATTTTTGTACTGTTTCATAATAGGGAATAAAGAAAACCACACAACCACCTCCCCCACTCCCAAGGGGTCACGCCCGCAAGATTGAGAACGCTTGATACGAGATTTATACATGCTCTGAGGTGGTTGGCAAGGGTGAATGGGACGAGAATGAGCCATGTGGAAAGGAAGCCGGAAGTAGGGGAGATGGGAAGGGAAGGGGGAGTGTCAAGGTCGACCAGTGCATGGAAGGAGGAAAAGGAGGATGTAAATGCTGTTCCAAGCAGAAATCCAGAGTAGTTCCGACTTGGTCACTCTTCATCGCCGCCATCCGTCGACCTCATCATGATCGAAGGGTAAGTGCTTGACTGTTCATTGTGGTTTTTGGAAATATGTTTTAGATGCGAGGTATTGTGGTGAATTTCCGATGTTTAAAATTGCACAGCGGTTGCAGGGAAGACGGGAGGCGACGAGAACCAATTCAAATCTCGTGCCATCTCTGGAGGCTATGGCGAACCCTGAGATCCCGATCTCTCGCAGGCGGCTCCTCTCAGAGGAAGGGTGAAAGAGCCAACTGCCACAGCCGTGTTTGGAGGGAATAAGGAACCCCGCATTCTTTAATGACGCCCTGGATCTCAGCTTCTCCCCGTGAGTCCTTTTTTTGACGCTGGTTCTTTGAGAAACCTTTGTGCATGTTTCCTAAAAACAGCGAAGATACAAAAACAAATTTTCCGAGTTATTATGAACCCTCCTTCAACGAAAATCGTTTCTTGCATTTCCCTTCGACAGAAGTGTTGCCAATTTGTCGCACGAGCCAACATATGAGAATAGGTCCGTGTGGATTCGGGGTGATATATTTATTTAACCTCCGTTTCAAAGGAGCACTGCGCTCGCCTATTATTATTAGATTCATTAGATTATATTATTAGATTAGATTCATTTCATGTGGGAGCTGCGGCATGTGGGATATTTCTCGTCTCGTTCGCGGAAAAGCGGTCAAATTGCAGAAAGTTGGCGGAGATGGGGTGTGACGTGTGAATCATAGTCGTTGGGCCTGAATTCCCAGGAATGGGGAGGGAAATTTCCAGGAATGGGGGATCTTCATCATTCGGTCTCGTCTGCTGTGAACGAGAACTTTCCTCTCGCTCTTCGCCGGAGAATCGTACTCGATGACGGACCGACGCGGCCGTGACGAATTAAAATATTCACATAAGATGACTGACCGTTCCGTTTTCTTTCCGTCTGCTTCTTGCAGTCTCAAGTTCGCTATCGACTTAGCAGAAGGCAATAGATCCCTAAAATTCAGATTACGTTGAGGTAAGGCGAAGAGGCTTCTACAACACTCACCCGACCGGAAATAAAAAAATCACGCCAGAGAGCAAAGTAAGTCCGGATAATCAAAATTTTGCTGGAAAAGACAAGTCCGGAATTGTTATTTCAAGCAGAATATTTTCCCTGAAGGTTATTCACGGAAAATTCCCAATTCTGTCTGGTCTCTCCTACGTGGCCTACGTGTCACCGCACGAAATGCAGTGGGAACACATAGCGAGTACCACGATACCACAGAAAACGTCGGTAACATCTCGCGGAATCAGCAGGGACCTTCCTTGTTCGAACACCAAAGATGCATGACGACTGCACTAATAGCACAGATATTGACGGTCGTATAGCAGAAAGCTACACTCTTAGAAAATTCCAAGCGTTTGGGGAGTAAAAAGTGAGCACACCGTGAGCTTTTCGAATTTTACTCTCTTATTACTCACCAAATGCTCCCTCATCGCTCGTATTGAAGTGAACACCTTCAAGTTCTTTGCCAGGCCACTAGATGGAGGTAAGGGTCTCGCTTTTCGCACAGTACACAAAAGTTCCCTTCCCTCTTTCCCTGGAATCGTCCCTCGCAGGATTGTTTAGTACCTTGCCATATGTCTCGCCTAGTCTCGTTATAGGAATCAATAAACACGGACACTTCATCATTTGCTATCCACATATTCAAGACATATTCATGGAGTCCAGGCCATAAACAAGCTCATATTCCTATTGTGAACCCAATTGGAACGCGTATGAATTTATCAGCATAGGAAACCTAGAATATACAAAGAGTGTCCGTGAACTTCATTCAATCAGACCTCAATGAAATGAGGTAATAAGGGATTGATATCCCGGATACTCCACGGAACCTCTGAGAAGTGGTCCAACCTCTGACGTGTACTGTAATCAGTACAGTCAAAGGTAAGTCAACGCCTATGCGAAAGCGGCACATATTATATGTGAGAATTTTCTTATTTGCATGACATCCCTATCACTTTCTGAGGGCAGCGTTTTTACTCATGGAGGAGGAGAGCAATTTAACTCTTTGGTGATGGAGTAAATTCGCTCCTTTCCCAGAGTAAAAGGGGGGTTAAACTGGATTTAGCTATTTTACTCCCTTTTTTGAGAAAAATCTCTCCCCTTTTTAGAAGAGTGTATGGCCCGGCACGGGCCGCCCTGCTGTAAAGTTGGCCCCCCACCCCTAACTGCTGCCTTGGTACCAAGAAATGTGATGCCTGGGCTCTAGATATTGTCGGAAAATTCAACGAGATTTCATTCGGGCATTCTCGTCTCTCACCTGGCGAAAAAGGTAGTCCTCGAAGACTTTACATGATTTTTCAGAAATTTTGCAGGGAAGACCGGAGGCGCCGAGAACCAATGCATGAATTATTATCCAGATGGGAAGAAGGTCTCAGGTCTGAGATCTGTTGCTGGCGCCATCTCTAGAGGGAGAGAAGAACAAAGGACTCCATTCCTGGTGCCTTCTCTGTAAGAGGATGACGGACTGTGGACCCTATCTGTCGCTGGCGTCTTCTTTCGCAAGAAGTGGGAATCGGCACGGGATATGGAAGCATGTGAATTTCCTCTCTGTGTGAAGTGAATATATTTCTATGATCTCGTAAAGCCTTATACATGCACCAATGCGAAAAGCAGGGTTCTCCACAACCCCGGGGAAATGGAACTTCAAATTTGTTGGAGCGATTTTGTGGCGAGAGACGAAAAAGAATGCCAAATTTCGTTCTTGTTGATGCTCTCAGAGAGGCATACGAGGAGGTTGAATTTTGCGACGGGAAGGGATTGAAAAAAGGTCATATGACCTTTTTTTCTATTGAAGAATGAAAGAACGAGCGCTCGATCATCCCGATCATCCGAATACCTGACCCGAATTAGTTTTCTCCGATTCTATCAGAAACACTGAAATGCGTCATTCAATGAGCCTAAAATTTCAAGGTAATTCAGAAATTGTATTTTCTTTTCGATGAAGGATTTACATGCACAGCATCAGCGAGGTAAATAAACTCATCAGGACGAAGGGATGAGAGGTAAGGAATTGGTTCGCCAACGGACTCGTAATCCGTGCAAAGGGGAAGGTGGGAAAGGAAGCCGGAAATAGGGAAGATGAATATCTGCGTGGGAGGGGGGGTTTGTCATATCTGCGTGGAAAGGGGGAGTGTCAAGGTCGACCAGTGCATGGAGGGAGGAAAGGGAGGGTATAAAAGCCGTTCCAAGCTGAAGCCCGGAGTAGTCCCGACGTTGTCTCGTCCATCGACGCTTCCCGTGGACCTCATCACGAACGAAAGGTAAGTCCTTGTCTTTGTTCATTGTGAATGTTGAGAATAATGTGTGGGTTTGAAGAATTATGGTTAACTTCCATTTATTAAAATTGGGCAGGGTTCCAGGGAAGAAGGGAGGTGACGAGAACCAACGCAGAATTCATTCGTGAGGATCTCTATAGCGAGCACCATCACCAGATGGAATGGAGGTCTGAGCTCTATTGCTGACGCCATCTCTAGAGAGGGTGAAGAACTGAGGGCACCGTCACTGGTGCAATATCTGTAAGGGGATGACGAACCGATAACCCTGTCGCAGACGCCAACTCGATGGGGAAAGCATTTTCAGGGTTCCGTAGCCATTGCCCTTTCTGGAGGGGAAGACGGTTTGATGACCCTAATTCTCGCTGGAGCCTTCGCTCGCAGGAAGTGGGAATCGGCCCCGGTTTTGGAAGCATGTGAATTTTCACTCTGTATGAAGTCAATATAAAATCCATGAAGCCATCCATCCATGTAGCCATGCAAAACGCTTCACATCTTATTCCCCTGACCGCGTCGTGCAGGAAGCAAGTATTAAAAATTGAAAATGCGATGATTCCAATTATGCCGAACCCTGAGATCCCTATCCCTATCCTATCCCTATCCCTATCCCTATCCCTATCCTAGATCCCTATCTCTCGCAGGCGGCTCCTCTCAGAGGAAGGGTGAAAGAGCCAACTGCCAAAGCCGTGTTTGGAGGGAATAAGGAACCCCGCATTCTTTAATGACGCCCTGGATCTCAGCTTCTTCCCGTGAGTCCTTTTTTTGACGCTGGTTCTTTGAGAAACCTATGTGCATGTTTCCTAAAAACAGCGAAGATACAAAAACAAATTTTCCGAGTTATTATGAACCCTCCTTCAACGAAAATCGTTTCTTGCATTTCCCTTCGACAGAAATGTTGCCAATTTGTCGCACGAGCCAACATATGAGAATAGGTCCGTGTGGATTCGGGGTGATATATTTATTTAACCTCCGTTTCAAGGGAGCACTGTGCTCGCCTATTATTATTAGATTCATTAGATTATATTATTAGATTAGATTCACTAGATTCATTTCATGTGGGAGCTGCGGCATGTGGGATATTTCTCGTCTCGTTCGCGGAGAAGCGGTCAAATTGGAGAAAGTTGGCGGAGATGGAGGGTGAGGTGTGAATCATAGTCGTTGGGCCTGAATTCCCAGGAATGGGGAGGGAAATTTCCAGGAATGGGGGATCTTCATCATTCGGTCTCGTCTGCTGCGAACGAGAACTTTCCTCTCGCTCTTCGCCGGAGACGTATCGGGATTCAGAGAGCCTTGCATGACAGGAGAAAACATGAGGTGTCGAAGGAAAAGGAGGATTCTGCGGAAGTTTCCATTCATTCCGTTTCCTGGAGTCGAGCTGGTAATATCTGGTAATAATAATAGCTGGTATATATATCTCAACAAGCCAGTACCCGGTCAAAAGACCTGTCATGTAGATATTGGGAGGAACTGACGATGCATGCGATCTCCACGTATTCGAGCCGGATCGTAGACAACAGTCAATGTTAACCATTTATCGTTTAACTATGCTTAGAATTAAGGAGCGTCACATACCTAGATGGCAATGGCTTGGCGTCTCCAATCCTGAGAACGGAGGGGCCAGAAAAAGAAACAGAAAAAGGTCCCTGCGCAGCCGGGTTTCGAACCTTGGTTCCCCTTCACGAAAGGTGAACGTGCTACCACAGAGCTACTAACTTAACCACTGGTTAAGTTTTTGGTCCACTGGACGAGGTGGTTAATACGATGAGTTCTTCCACCTAGCGCAGGCGTCCCTATGCAACCGGCAGAGGGGCGAACCACTCGCGATTGCCTTCCCGATTGTTCACCCTAAGCAAGCGACTTTCCCTAGGGCAGACATGCATTCTTGGGAAATACTGTTTCATTCCGTCCAAATGAAAATGGGGGGGGGGGAGGTTCAGCTACTAGTCAGAGATGAGCAGACCCAACTGCCATCGATCCGGGCCACGCCTGCCTCCTCTCCTTCTCCATTCCTCTCTCCACCAAAAAATTCAGTTATGGCTGATTATGGAGAAACTGACGCGATGAAAATAATTATCTAAATTTGTCCCAAAGTCGACATAACTACTGCTAATATTGTGTCAATGTCCATCTTTATCTGCGAGATTCGTCGGAACAAAAAAAAAAAAACTTTTTGAGAAGACGATCCACTGGATAAGCATGTGCTCCCAGGGCGTGTACATAAAAAGTCGGATTCTTTCCATGCGGACAGATAAAAGAAACCTGTTCCATTGGTTTCCGAAAGAAATGTATTCTTCTTCGAAGAAAATTCTTTCAGGAAGGGAAATTGATCAAGTTCCGAATGCCGTCCGTCAATCACGAGATGGACCCATCTCTCCAATCGCGTCTCATTCGCGTGGAACAGCCGTCGACGGCGGCGAGTCCACTGAGAAATCGCAGGCAGACGCATGCATCCTCTCGCCGTATTTCCTCGCGTTCAATCTACTGCGGAAGTGCATCGAATGCATCTAAGCCTGCCTGGGATCGCATCGGTTCTACTAATGTGTCTCGGCGAGGCAATCGACGTGGG
>CAJPEV010005677.1:0-13769 GCA_905338385.1 Darwinula stevensoni
TTTCCGCACTTAGGGCTCTGCGGTTGGCATGATCTCTCTCACTTAATTCTTGAGCCAACATCATTTTGTAAGGATGCAGTTTTAAATCGGCATGCAGAATCCTCCTCAAACTCCGACTTGATATCCCTAGTGCCACAGCATGCTTACGAGCGGATTCAACATCTACTGATACTGATACCAACATACTAGACTGAATAGTCATAGGAGCGAACCCTGGGAATTCTTGCCATGTTTTTGAGGTCAGACTGTCCCCGTCCGTATGTCCCATACAAATTTCCCCTCTCGCATCTCGCCCAAACTCATGCATTCATATCTTTGAGATTTCATGGCTATCCAGACTTCGAGTCCCCTAAGTTTCACCTTTAACGGACAAGTATTTATCAGATCTGGTAGTACGAGGTATATTTTGACAATTGAACTTGCAGGCCGAGAGCGAGAATTTCAGGATTGATTCCGAGGTGCCGCTGGATTCGTCTCGCTCCGCTACCTTGGGAGTCTGGAGGCACTCTGCCTCCATACTCCCAAGGGTGGCAGACTGGATGGGTGTCAAATAGGGTAGAGGCATCAGCTTGTGGACGGGGGCCTATTTGTGGACAGTTTTGGGTTTTTTGCGATTTCGCAAAATTCACGACAAAAATTTATTTATTCAAATGCACAATATTTTGCACTTGCCTGTCAGCCGCCATATAAATTATGCATACCCATCAGCACGAATGAACTTTTTTGCTCAGTTTTAGACTTAGCACCCCTGAATTCCTTAATTTTTCCAATGTTTCTTAACAGGACATCATTGAAGATAAATATAATTGCTGTAGATGTCTCATGCCCATATTTCTCTATTCAACCAGCGCACGTTCATAATTGTTGACAAAAACTGGTGTTAACAAACTATGCCCATGGTTGTCCACAAACTGAAACCACGTGGAAATCAGCACATATTCATTTAAACAGCGATTAATGGAAAAGCATATATTTAATATTTTAATTTGGGTATGGGCATCAAACTATGATAAGTGGCCTCTCTTTAAAATCAATCAAGCGGTTTCTTGGTTACCTCAACGACCGTAACGAAATTTTCTATAGGAAAATTTCCTTAACCTGTCCACAAACTGGTGCCTTTACCCTATTATGAACTGAAAGGACGAAAAAAAAATTTAAATGTTCATAACACCAGACCAAGAAAAATATACCGGACCGATTTCAATTATATATTGCTAGGCTCGCCTCACCCTTGGAGGAGCTCCTTTTCGGAGTTTGAATCACTGAGCTAGAACCGAAAGTAGCAATAAGAGGTACAATAGGGTACAAGGTACGAAAGTAGCAATAAGAGGTACAATAAGAGGTACAATAAGTAGCAATAAAAGGTACTCCATATAAGAGGTACACACTGAAAAAGAACAAAATATAGGATCGATTTAAAAAATGAGGTACTCTTAGACTCCGTGTCATTTGGCGTTCTCATATCTAAGTGCTAAAAAAGTGAATGAACCAAATGAACCAAAAAGTGAATGAAAGTAGTGAATATCAACCTATATTGAAAACCTCTGGACTTGCTTTGAAATGGATGCACATATTGGACTCAAGTTGGCAGTGATTTTTGGGGGGGATATTCAGAAATGATCATCACTATTGGTATCAGAAATCTCATCAAAATAACGTAAGATATCATATAATACACCTTTGGAATGCTAGGATGTTTAATTTTTCTTCATTTATCCTAATTCTTTTCCTTCTCCTTGAACAGCTAAATTTCCTTTCTACGACTCTCTTTCGGATTGACTCTCTCCTGTGACCTTGACGTCCTTGACCTTGTAAACTGTAAATGTGATGTAAATGTGTGTAAGTTTACAGCTACTGTAAACTTACACTCCATTGCGTGCAGGAAACGTAACTGGTTCCAATCGGGAAGGTATGCATTTTCCGACGGGAAAAGCGGAAATCCAACAGAATACAGCGTGGAATCCAGCTGGAAACGGCATACCAATTTACGACTAGTTCTGATTGGAAATTCTCCAGTTCCTGCTGGAAATTGAACACATTTACTGATGCTTGTTGTTTCTAGTTGGAACTTTATGATGGGTATAAAATTGAAATTAAAAAGGCAACTCACTCAAAGTACTGTAGTTAAAAAAAAGTGAGTTTGGGCTTCTGTCCAGATCTATGCGATCTGGACAGAAAGGAATGCCGTAACGTTCAAGTTAGGCCTGCATGAACGGAGTAACAATCTCTAGAACTAGTGGGACCTAGAGTAACTCTTGGATGAGTTAACTACGGCCTGCCCCTTTGTAAATAGGCCAGGCCGTGGGCGTACAGTCGGCTATTGAAAACCGGGAAGTCAGGCCCAGACCAATGATAGCAGAAGGCCTTGGCCCGGTTCTTGTAATGTTGGTGAGGAGTTAGGCCTATCCATTTGGCTATCCTGGCCTGTTTTTTTTCTGCTTTTCCTCTTTTGCCACATGAGTCCGTACTCGCAAATATTTATTTCAGCCGCAGGTCAGCTACGATTCCTACAGTTGGGAGCAGAGAAATGCTCCGGCATTGGCTACCCACACAGCACGGTGATATCCCAGGGATGTCCCCAACCCCATGAGGATCCTATAAAGATATCCTGAAGACATCTTTCGGACTGTTTCGGACATCTCGATGTCTTCAGGACATCTTCGAGACGTCTTTTAGACATTTTCAGTCGATATCTGAGAGATATCCCTTTCGGGATATCTTTCATCATCCATTGTCGAATGCTTCTGGATATCCTGTAGGGCAGGGGTGTCAAACATACGGCCCGCGGGCCGGATCCGGCCTGCAGAGGTGGTTCATCCGGCCCGCCGTCTGCTTCTGAAATTCTCCGCATGGATTGAGTGTCAACACAAATTTCAGTGAAATTTTATGGGTGCGGCCCGCAGGCATCTGCAGTGTAAGGAATGCGGCTCGCCGACCGATTGGAGTTTGACACCACTGCTGTAGGGGATATCTTGAAGACATCTTCAGTCGAACGCTTCCCGATATCTTGAGGAGGAATGTCTTAGGGACACCTTAGGGATGTCCTTAGAGATGTTCAATGCTCTTTGCCGCCTTCAGTCAGCTTCGACGGTAGATGTCTCCCGTGGGCCCTGATCTCCAACCTCAGATCTTTTTTTTTATTATCAAATTCATCAACTGGATTTGTCCTGAGGATTTGTCCTAAGGATTTTCCTACCGTACACCAGGAAAACTGCCACTAGGGAAAGCGAAACAATTTCGGTCCGAATTTCAATTTATTCCATCACATTCTCATTAATGATGTCTGGTCGGCATGTCTGGAAACAACGTTGGAGACCTGAGCCCAAATGTTTCAACAGGCGTAAGGCCTAAAGATCTCGTCCATGACTTCTTCTGCAAAAGTGCTAAATTTCATCCTTGTTGGTCTCTCCTATATTGGGATCTTTCAGGAACAGAATTTTCCTCCACTCTTAACCACGACTCTTCCATCGGTAAAGGACTAATGAATAGGTGTTCCTAGAAGATCAAATAGAGACATCTTCGAAAGTAATGGTTTGTCCTGTGTGGAAGGAAATGAGACCATTGCAGAAAGGAAGGCGTCCGCAAGTACTACCTGGAACTTCTCACTTGTTCCTTGGCGATATTCTGGGACGTCCTTCGGATATATTAATACTTGTGCTGCAAGAAAGTGACATCCTTGGGATGTCTTTACGCCCGGAAATTCTGATATCCCTAACATGTTCACTTGTCCCATGGGGATATCTCTGGGATATCTTTGTGATATACTTGTGCTGTGTGGGCTCGAGGTATTGGATCCCTTAAGAAAACGAATGGAAAAATGGATTTGGAGCCTTTGCCTCTATGCTTCTCCGGGAATGAAAGAACGGTTCGACCGAAGACGATCCTGTCATACGAGGGCAAGCGGGGTCGAAAATGTGAACAGCATTTCCTGCAAATTTGTCGGTTAACTTGGTTCATCCTCGATTAATTTCCGCATGAATCCAGCAATTCATGCAAACTTTGGATATGGCTCATCCCATCGGCAAGCGCAGACTGGCTTCCGTCGAATCTGCGTTCTAGAGTAGTTCACTCTAGACCCAAGTAGCAAGGGATCATCCCTGGGACATCCCATTTGGATCCTACGTGGGACAAAATGACATCCCATGGATGTCATAATGAAATCGTCCCGGGATATATTTCTAACCTTCCGGGATGTCCTCTGAATGCTCCAGGGATTTCCATATCCCGGGACGATTTCATTATGACATCCATGGGATGTCATTTTGTCCCACGTAGGATCCAAATGGGATGTCCCAGGGATGATCCCTTGCTACTTGGGGATGTCGCTCGACGTCATCACGCACCAATTAGGGCGATTACGGATGTAATGCCGAGGAAAGGCAGGAGGTGACTACAACCACTTTTCCCCCTCAGCTTTGTCGAGGGAAGAAGGAAATCCTTCTTGTCTGAGTTCCCTCTCCTTCCTGATTTCTTATGAAGAGTGACGTCGGACTCCAAAATGGGGAAGTGAAAAGGAAGCCATCCCGCTGTCTGCGCATCTGCTTGTCGCCAAGAGTTTTTGCCATAACCCCTCCCTCCATTGGGCACGGCAGTGAATACACAAATTACTTCGTAACTTTTTCAGCAGCAATAAAGGTATAAAAAGTTTATTTTCCTATATTGGTTTGTTGGAAAATTAGACAACGACCAGAGATTTGAACGATCGCATGTTTTGCTTCTGCCTAGTTAATAATCGCTTTCGGAAAGCGTTCCGATATGACGTAATTATTTATATTAATTATGTTATTATTATGTTCCTCCAGTATTCCAGGACAAAGTCAATATCTCCAGGACAAAAGTGGTCCCGTGATCGGATAGCGAATATTCCTTCTAATTGGCTATATCATTGGATCTCGTGTGAAACAGAATGACATGCAGGAAAAAAATAAAATTTATAAATAAAGAGGACCAAGTAATTCGTATGAGCAAAAAACTCCTGTTTTTACGCATTCTTGGTTTAGAATGTGCTTAGAATTTCCTTTTCTCCAACTGGGCATGGTCCTTGCTCGATGCCGATGGAAATGAGAGGCTCTGCATTGTACTTTCCGATAGACGATCTCTTGAGACGCGGGGAAGTGCCGCGAACGATGAAGATGTAAACCCTTTATTTCCTTGTCGATCGAACGAAGACGGCAATTCCGGGCAAAGAATGGCAGAAGCTTACACCTGGAACGAGAAATATTAATCAGAACGGAGATAAAAGGGAAAAAGTGATCCTGTTTTCTCGCCATCCTTGTTAAGTAGTCGGCACGGATGATAGAAGACGAGGCAAGTTGCTAATACTCTCGCTGACGTACCTCTCACACACCTTCAAGGTATCGGGCAAAGAATATATATATATATATATATATATATATATAAGATATATACAAAGAAGACGGGACCCTGCGTTTATGCTGGGTAACCGCAATGGCGGTTCGATGCGTCGGGTGGCTGGCCCTCTAACTTAAGTCCACGTGCCATCGAGGAGAACGTTACAGTGTTTCTTCAATTTTATTACATTCATCAACGTTATTTCTACTGCGCATCCACTTAAGTGAGGGTGTATTTTCTTGCGACAGGAAGACATTACACCTTGGGAGTCCTTGTTAAAGGTGGTACGAATTCATTTGCAAACTGTGCATGCGAAAAAAAGCCAATATAGCTCTCAGGAACGTGGTCTGAAGTCGGCACCCCATGCGGACTAGTTTGAAGCTGTGGAACCTCCTCGAGACCTGTTCCATATGATGCAATGAGCTAGGCAGGGGTCGGGAACCGTTTTGCCAATTTGAACCAAGTCAAGATTGAGCTAAGTGCTTGTGAGCGAAAGATTCTCAGAATAGCATAATTTTTTCATGAAGTCGGCAACAAACAGGCATTCTTTATACATGAGAAAAATGAGGAACAACCATGATTTTCAGCCATGACTTAATGAGCCAAACTTTCCGACTCGAGCCAAACTTGGATTCCTGACCCGTGAGCTAGAGGGATGAGAGCCTCCCACGCCCACGTGGGAGGCTCTCAAAAACCTCCCAGTTTAAAATCCCTACTGGAATATTCCAGCTGGACCAAATCTGTAAATTCGGACCATTTCCAGCTGGCAAAGAGCTGGAAAATAGTAGGTTCTAGTTGTTTCTTGGCTGGAGTTTTCCACCTAGAATGCAGCTGATTTTAATAGCTGTTTCCAGCTGGAAAGTTTCCAGTTGAAAATGTATGAAGAGAAGAAATGCTACACCAGGAATGTAGCTACATTTAAAGTTGAAAATCAGCTGTTCTTGTTGATGGACCTCTGAAAAAAATAGTCAACAAAAAGATTCTCATTTAGCTAGTGATATAGCAGTTAGGAACAAATCTGGAGATTAGTACTTTCCAGCTGTAACCCAGTTGGAATGGGTCCGAATTTACAGCTGGGGTCCAGCTGGAAATTATAGCTGTTTCCAGCCGGGATTTTAAATTAAAGTCCGCATTCCCTCTCCGTCCTCCCCTCGTCCTTGGACCCGCCTGTAGGCGTTGGCGTTCGGGCGAGCGTAGTTGTTCGACTGACACCAGCGGGGTGCTCCAGTCCGCTTGGAGATTCGACGACGCCAAGTCAGTCTCGGTAACCAGTGGAGGACGTAGGCCTGACAGAATTGTGGGTACACCGCCGAATGTACGAGCCGAGTCTCGAGTCAGCAGTGCATGCTCGACCCGGAGTCGCCTGCGATCACGGACTCGACGCCCTCCTATTCGAGCCTCTCGGACGGAGCGCCTTCTCACCGGCCTAACAGTGGGTGAGTTCAAAATCGGTGTTGGTCTTATTTCCCGGTGTTAGTGTTGAGAGGCTTCTAACTTCGGTGTTAACACCAACACCAACTCCGACACTAACACTGACACGAACGTTAACTACCAACACTAACACTGACATGGAACCCAGAATAACGGGCTGCTTTCATTTTTCTCTCAGGTTCAAGGCTTATCATAAAATTGAAGGGTTATGCATAACGCAGCTAGCGATCAGCGGCAGACTCGTGAAATGCGATTGCGAATGAATGACAACTTTGTCTACGCCTTATATCTTCTCGTTAGGTCTATGTTGGTACGACAAATACTTTTTTTTACAAGCGATTTCGTATTTTTCAAAATGATGATTACATGTTGAATAATCATTTATTTTCTGATGTTGCATCATAAAAACGGAACTTTTGATGCCCTATTGCACTACGTGACACAACAAGCAAAGAAGATTTAGTGACTTTTAGATACTTTTTTTTTTAGAACTAGCTTTCAGCTATCTAGGGTACTGGCTGATTTACACCTTGCGTTCTAGGTAAATTGGGAAACTCAGCATATAAATATTTTCTTTGTTGCTACTAAGTTTCCCAGTTTATCACGGTAAATTTTTATGCATGATTTCATGCATAAAAGCTCCTTTATACTATATACATCGATAGCATATAATCTGGCGATGCGCATGGTGATCTTATTGCAGATTACGAGCAGTCATCAGGTTTAGTAATCATGGTAGCAGTAATTAGATCAGATTGATTTGAAGATGCGAGGCCCACTACATGGACGCATACGGGAGAGGATTGGAGGCATTAGAGATGTTCCATCTAAAATGATGATGAAGTTTCTTGAACCGAGGTCACGGAAGTGGATTGTTTTCACGCAAATTTTGCCTAGTCGCCCAATCCAACTACCTGAACATACCCAGGGCCGTTTCTAGGCGTGTTGGCGCCCAGGGCAAGAAGTTCCAATGGGGTCCCCCCTCCCCACCTTTACCCCTCTGGGGCCCCATCCCCCCTCCCCTTTACCACTCTGGCGCCCTCCCCCATCCCCCTTTACCCCGCTTGCGCCTCGGGCGATCGCCCGCTTCGCCCGCCCCTAGAAACGGCCCTGAACATACCTCGTAGCACTCTTACGTACCTCCTAAGTAACCAGAGGCTCCGGTCAAGAAGTGGCTGAAATGCTGTTGCCACGTTGGATAAACTCCCCTATTATCTTTTGCCACGGATTCCAGGAGTGAAAGACACCCGAATTTTCGTTTTGAGAGCGTCACTACCGTCACGGTAGTGGAGTTTAGTTATGATGGCACTTCCGCTGAGGCACCATGTTACGAAGCACATAACGTGTGCGCGTTCGCGATGTCTCGACCCTCTTTCCTTTTATCTCTCTAAAAACTTAACACGATTCTTGCCTCTACTTACTGCCAGTCACTCACGCTACTAACACCACTTAAAGTTCGCCGCGTCGGTCGAAACAACGGTAGGTCTCTCGACACGTTCGGCGATGTTAAATTGGGTGAGGCAAACGGAGAGAGAGATTTAGGAGTTTCTATATCCGATGACCTCAAGTTTTCCCCGAACGCGCAAGCGACTGTGGCCAAATGCAACAGGATTCTAGATTACATTCGTCGGTCGGTTGCAAGTAGGACTTTGCGAGTTATTCTTCCGTTGTATGCGGCGCAGATAAGACCCCAGTTGGAATATTGCATCCAGTTTTGGAGGCCTAAAACGGAGAGAGAGATTTAGGAGTTTCTATATCCGATGACCTCAAGTTTTCCCCGAACGCGCAAACGACTGTGGCCAAATGCAACAGGATACTAGATTACATTCGTCGGTCGGTTGCAAGTAGGACTTTGCGAGTTATTCTTCCGTTGTATGCGGCGCAGATAAGACCCCAGTTGGAATATTGCATCCAGTTTTGGAGGCCTACAAATAGTGACGAAGTGTTTGCGCTCGGTGTACAGAGGAATGCCACAATAATGATCAAGGAGGTCAGGGGACTTTCAAACGAGAAGCGTTTAGAAGTGTTGGGACTGTACTCGCTCGAGCGAAGATTAAGGAGGGGCGATCTCATCCAGGCCTTCATGATAATTAGAGGAATAGATAATATCGAGTGTGGTAGGTTTTCCAAGTTTGATGGCTGCAAGAGAACGAGAGGTAACCGACTTGAGTTGGGCAAACCGCAGGTGCCGCTCAGGTCGAGACAGGAATTCTTTACTTGCAGAGTGGTGAATGCGTGGAATGCATTAGTTGACGAAGTAGTGGCTGACCCCCACTGTGACTATCTCTAAGAAGAAACTGAATGCCTTCATGGGCAGGCAAAAAGGTTGGAGGCAATGTTGACGTTAGGTACTAGACAGTAGGCACATAGGATAGGCAAAAAAGAAGCAAAAATGCAAAAATATATAGCTTTAAGAGGATTACGCCAACCCTAAAATTAAGGAACGCTCGACCTCGACACGTGATATCGAAATGGATGAAATCGCCTCTTGATATCACTAACTACTTTGAATTTTGAATCTTGAATCACGAATTTACGATCGAATGGTTGGCATTTGCCGACATCATGAATTGACATGGATGAAACTTCTGGTAACCAGTATGCTTTCTGAGGAAAGTATGGAAGCGTTCGTATGTCAATCTCTCTGCTGGAGAACTGCAAAGTGTCGATATTTCTGTACCAAACTCGATCGGGCCGCTTTTGCCGTGAGGACTTCGTATGCCAGGCAGTTACATATACAGGGTGGGCCAAAAAAAACAAGGCTCTCATTTTTGGTAAGTTTTTAATCTGATTGTAGGTAGCCGAATCCAATGAAAATTGGTAGACACAGGGAGTCTTGCTGAGAAAACCTCTTGAGAATCTCAAAAGGAAACCTCATGAGATTCTCACAAGATTTTCCGACAGAGGTCTCGTGAGAATGACCTCATGAGGTTTGAAACAGAGGTTGATATAATGGGGTTTTCGCATAGAGGCGCCACTTGCCTCGTGGCCCAATAGCCACGAACAGTGTCCTGGGACTCAGCTTGGAAGGTTCCGCGAGTCCTTAAAAGGGAAGTAATCATATACGAAAAATACATGTGGTTAAACAACTGCGATTTATTCCATCCTCAATACGTCATTTTATCTTGTAGGCCAGAATTGAATGAAGTCTCCCTAAATTGGGCTATCTCCTCGGCTAAGTGTTTTTAGAAAATCAAATATATGTATGTTCAATATAGAAATAAAAATGCGTACAGCTTGGCGAGTACAGGAGTGATGTTCCAGTGAGATCAGGTCATTCATCCCATCAGAGCTGTTATACAGTCGCCATCTCGTGTAGGGTGTGCACTGCAGAGGAAACCTCATGAGATCCTCGTTAGGTTTTCGAACAAGAGGTCTCATGAGGTCTCATGAGGCCTCGATCCTCATGAGCAACTGCACAATTCTCATGAGAAGGTCGTGAGATCTCGTTAGGTACCTCATGATGATTACATCATGAGGATTTCCTCATGGGATATTCGGACAACCTCATGAGAAAGTTGTGAGATCTCATGAATAAGTCGTGAGGTCTCATGAGACCTCATGAGTTTGAAGTGATGTTTTTTCAACTGGGAGTGAATACGTGGAGACCCATGCTGGACATCATCTAGGTCATTCAGATATGTCTGCGCGTTGTATGCTATTTTTTACTGCATCGATCAGCCATCTCATTCCACAGTAAATGTTTTTTGATTAGAATATTCAGCTACTGAATTCAGAAAAACGTGAATACGAATGCATTTTTCTCTTTTGTCAAAAATATTTTTCGTGAAATAAGTTGAACAAAATGGCCATCACTTTACCATACTGTATTTTCGAGTACAGCAGCTTAACAACTACACGCCACTCCGACATGTTACCATTTCAACCTTGAAATTAAGAGAATTCGGCAAATTCCCCTCAAACGGTTTCATAACCAACACCCCACACGAGGACAACAGGATTAACACACGGGTATCACGAGAAAGTTTCGACAAGATACAACACCCAGGAATGGTTTTATTTCCAAGGAACTTCAGGTCACTTCGGGTAAGCCATGATTTATTGTGACCGTTTTTCTAAAATAATTTTAAATCCATATGTGACAGGTTTATCTTCGGTGCGTGCATTCACACTGTCGTCACTCCAGTTGTGCTCGAAAATAGCCGTCAAATAAAATTATAACGTTGATGAAAGCAAAATCGATCAATTACGTACCCCTGGTTCTACCCATGAAAAGATCAAAACCCAATCAAAAATAGGCAATCAAAATGAGAATTTGTCTGACCTACAAATACATCTACATACAATCTACGTAATCTACATGAAATCTGCTACATACCTGATCTACATCTCGCTCTGGTCGCGACTTCGGCGCTCTATTTCCTTGGAATGTGATTAATTCATTCATATTTTGCGAAATGGCAAACACATAATCAAAGTACGTCCCTATTGGAATACGTGACATATGGAGTAGAAAGTCTTGATTTTCATCAAAATCTTTACTTCTATGATTCTGAGTGCCTAACTTGAAATCTTTTCTTGTGTCCTTTTTGTACGGGTGGAGAATACATTTGAAATATTGATACTTCCCTTAAATAATCCACGCTATGGAGACATATTTCAAAATTAGGATTTTTCCTCTACTCAGCCATCAAATAGGTATTTCTGAGGAAAGTTTAAATTTTCTGTCTCTGTTTCGTTGGATCAACAAAAATCAGGAAAATGGGACCGAAAAAAATTGCCCTAATGGATTTTAAAGAAATTTTTTTCCCTTTTGAAATGTAGACTCAGGGAACTCCATGTCACCCACTTTTAGCCTTATACGTTTCCCCTTTTTGCTTGAGGAAAAAAGTGTATTTGGAAAAGCGACCCACCCGAAACCTCTGCTCTAAGGATACGTATAAAATAATGAAAATTTCCCCAAATCAACATGAGGTCAGTGATGTGTGCACCAGCTACATTTCTATTTCTACCCAGTGAACTACATGCCCACAAAATTTCAATATTATACGTTTGCCCTTTTTTGCTGGTGAAAAAGCACGCTTGGAATAACATACCCTACCAATAGTTATGCCCGGAGGGGATGCCCTATGAAAGCGGAATACTCACTCAGATCAGTTATATCATGTCACTTATACGTTTGCCAGGTTTCACCTTTCCATTCATGTCCAATTCGCCACAACAATTTTTTTCAAAACATCGCTCCTCGAAAATATTCCCCTAGGGGATGTATCGAGACTTAAGATTTTCATCCAACACTTTGCCTCAGTAGTCACATTCATGCAAATTTTCAGTTTTCCATGTTCATCGGTTTAACTTATACAAGAAAATAGTTAAAAACATCTCCTTTTGAAATTTGTGCCCCCAAGCCATTTACTTCTAAAGTCTGAAGTTTTCTGCAGAATCTTAATAGGTAGTGAGGTACCCAGTTTAATCTTTCCATACTAGCTCAATACGCTAGGATAAAAAAAAATACTTGAAAGCGTCGGCTCACAAAAATATACCAGTCAAAGACTATTCTACTATACCACTGAGCCCGGCATAACAATAACTTTCCAAACAGTTTCAGATTCATAACCCTTCTAGAACATGGTTAGAATTAGCGTCAGTCAGTCAGTCACGATCGTCTATATATATTAGATGTGCACCAATATTTAAATACCTACTTCTGACGGTGAGTATCGAATACAACAAACAGTTCATGAAACACTTGAACACTTCCAATGCCTCATTTCTTTCCTCTCCTACGAGGCATATTTAGTAGAGGAAGTGGAAGGGGCAGAATGGAATGTCACAGGTTTCGTTTTTGCCAAAATCAACAAAACAATATGCCATATCCTTTCCCCCGGTTGGATTTCGGCAGAAGTTGTGATTCTCACTCCTCACGTCTTCTGGGAACCTTGGCCAAAATCTTTCCAGTAATCCGGAGTCGCTCCACGGCTGACACGGACGCCCGGACGACGTCACGTTGAGAGTCCCTGCATACTCCTCTCCCTTGTGCGTCCATTTGCATTCTGTCTTGTCTGATGGAGAGAAAAATGAAACCGCGCACATCCGTTATCTTCCCGAGAAAGAAAGAAATGTTTCTCATCATATGAGCCAGAGATTACACACAGACCAAATGAAAACACAACTTGACGCATGGAAATATATATTCCTGTAATTCATTCAATATCAAACGTATTATCCCGTGAGGATCACGTCGCATTTGATGAATGAAGCATGCAGTTTTCTCAATGAGAAAACAATCTCTACGGATTGAAAGGATTCGGAAGAGAAAACTATCGCTCCTTAGGTTTAATGGGATTACTCAAATGTTATTGATATTAGCAACATATTCGCCTCTGATGAAGAAGTATCAAAGGTCACAATGCGCTTTATTAGGAATTCAATTCCGAAGGCCTGCAATCGGCGACTGCTAAATAGGGAAACATCTTGAATAATATTTCCATGTCCAAGCCAATGCTACACCTAAGTCGTTTTTGGCCACTTCAAGAAACAACTGATATGACATTTATTTACCCTAAAAAAGCTCTCTTGGACCATAACGATGTGTCTATTAGGGTTTTGCTCTTTTCCAACAAAAGAGCAAACTCGTTTTTGTTCGTTTAAAACTCGTTTTTGTTCGTGGAACGGAGTGAGCTCACTGGGGTAGTTGGGGCACATGGAGATATCGCAGAATTCCCATTTTATTTTGGGATCGGCGACGAAGCACCAGGGTTGATTCTTCAATGTCGGGTTCCTGCAGAAGTCTTGATGAGATGCGGCATTGCCAAATCGGAAATGGTCATCGTAGGATATTTCCGGGTCGAAGTCGTCAAGCTTTGCATAGGGAACAGCGTCCCATCGGAGGCACGCCTTCCCAGTCACCGTCTTCCTCGTCGTTCCCACGTATTCCTTCCCCATCTTGGTCTGCAAACATTCCGGGTATCCCTGGGCCGGTTTACCTGTCACATTTTAGGCGTGGAAGTCTTGAAATCATCTGA
>CAJPEV010005678.1:0-13769 GCA_905338385.1 Darwinula stevensoni
GGAGGCAAAGGTCTGTGCTACTCAGCCGAAAAATTTGGACAGCCTTAATTCAACTTTGCTGAAAGCATGGGACGAAATCCCTATGAAACAGCTGCGAGAAACTGTGGACAATTTTCCAAAACGCCTCTGAAAAGTTATTGCTGCCAATGGGGGCTATTTCGAAAATGTTCAACTCATTTTGAAGGTTTTCTTATGTTTTTTCTAATGAAATTATAGAAAAAAAGTATTGTTCTTTATGGCATCGGGATATTGGTATTTTTGAGTGTCTCCGAACTTTCCAGTCACCCTGTATTTGGTGAACACGATCAGGAGACCCATAAATCTCCGGCAAGAGTCCTCACCAGGATCTACCCCAATAGATACAATCCTTTTCAGTTTATTCACTGCATGCTATTCAAAATGTCACTGCATGCAATTCAAACGTCTTGTCATGGAGGAGTTCGTTGACGTGTTTCTCACAAATGTGTCAATACTGCAGTTCTGTGCTTGACGGACTACCCGAAGATCGAGCATGCGGCAGAATCTTTCGATGGTTGGACCGGTAAGCATCCAGCCCCGCGTGGAGGAATAGTGAACTTCTCTTGCAAGCACCCGCGGGGGTTCAAGGATGGGCGGATGGACCACCAGGCCACATGTTCCTCCTCCGTAGCTGATACCTGGTGCGCGACGTTCATCGAAAATGAAAAGGATCTCTGTCCTCCTCCACGTGAGCACCCCTTTCACTTCGTCAAGTTAGACACATGTGAAGATATGATCACGCCTAGATCATCAAGCAGTATTAGTAAAATGACGAGAAAAAACGCGATTCTTGCAATAACGTCGCAAGCGAACACAAGGATTATGAGGATGAGAAGAGATCCCTGTGGGAGAGATATGGGGATTAGTCCGTATGCATCGCAAGAAGCACCGTAATATCGATGTATATTCAATGAACGTCTCATTTAAGATGCTGACAACATGCGATAAAGTAATCTGTAAACCAATTCTCAATGACCATCCTTTTTTTTTATAGGATTCATAATTGCTACGGGACAATTAACCCTATATGGTGAATCCCTGATCTTCGAGACATCTCGATGAGGACGTGTATCGTTATGCCAATCACAAGTCTTTCCATACTTTCACTAACCATTTCAGAGAACCTGTAACGTTAGAGGCCTGTTTTGAATTTCATTGCGTACATAGAATAGTAAGCCAATCTGGAGTTCCACGATCAACCTCTACTAGATCTGAGGAGAGTATGCCTCCATGAAGCATGAAATCCATGATGCCCGCTATTCTGTTACTTCAGGGATGTTCAGATGAGATTTCTCCATAATACACCACATCGATTGGCCTTTGCTAACCCCCGTTTCATTTTCAGCTCACATAATGTACTCAGCAGAAAAATATCCAGAATCCAAATAAAGCAGAAGATCCAGACGCCGATACTAAGGCTGATGAAGTCATGAATCTGATAACTTCGGCACGATATCCGAAAGCACAGGGGAAGAGGACCGGAGCGATCGCGCTAAAATTAAATGAACAAAAGCTCATTTCCTTTCTATGGCGAAATCGTGCGCCACAAAGCACGAAAAGGGCCATTTTCGTCCCCTACAATCAATGTCTTTCTTTTTGTCGGTCTCTTTTCTTCGAAACCCCTCTTCCCACCAAGGAGTGGCTACCCACGGGGTAGAAAAATAATATAAAAAAGGAACCAAATTCTCATATTCAGAAACCCCAGATTCAGTTTTTTCCACAACCCCAAGAAATGGGGCTCCATATTTTCTGGAGAGCTTCTCCACTGAGTGGAAGAAGCATTTTGACGGTGAATCTCTCAGAGAAGAATACGAGGAGGTCAAATTCTTTTACGGGAAGAGATTAAACAAAGGTAATATGCGCTGTCATCTAGTGTTGAGGTTTACTTTTTTTAGGTAATTTTTTTGTTTCACCCTTTTCTGCTCAATGAAGCCATATGACATCGTGATCTTTATAGAATTTTCCTGAACTTTATATTTTATAGCTTAAGGATTTATGACAGTCATGAAGTATATTTTAGTTGCGTGTTTTCTTTAACACTGGGACGAAAGGAAATCATTTGGGTGTTCCTGGCTTCTGTCGATCGTAATATTTACTTGACTCTCAACACACAACTGCTATTCATTCGGATTGGTGAATACTTTTCCTCATATGAAGTAAATGTTTTTTTTTTAGGAAGGAATTCCTCAAAATCTTTAGTCTAACGTTAGACTTTCAATTTTGAGCTTTCAGTTAGCCTTGGCTTCAAAGTAATTTTATGCATGGCGGATGTACTTGTGACGCCATATCGCGTCATCCGGCAACATCATGCATATATATTTAAACATGAGATTCTATGACACTTATAATTTTTCAGATTCAATGCTAATCTGCATCTGAATAGAAGTCTTCACTCGATGAACATGAGGGGTTACTTTCCAGTCACCATATCCCTACCCTGCAACTTTATCCTGTACCGAAAACCCCAAAGACGTAGGATATTTCAGTATTTTGAAAAGAGGTTACGTGAGTTTCACAACTTTTTTTTTCTATTAGAAACTCATGAGAGATTTGTGACCTTAACATATAATTCTCATGAGGAATTCAAAATGTAAGAAAATGTTTAAATTTAATACATTTACGATATTTCATGAAGATATCATCATGCGTTTGATTTGTAAGAAGAAAGATTGATTTCAGTGATCTGGATAAATGGGGAAAGGAGCACTTGTAGCATGAAAAAAGGGATTACCAGATTGCTCCCTCATTTGGGCGAAAGGTTTAATTAGTATTCCGAATGGAATTGCATTCAATTGACGTGATTTGCAGAATCGTGCGTGACCCAGTACCCCAGCATGGAGAACGCCACCGTGACATACGACGGATGGGACGGGAAATACCCAGCACCTCAAGGTTCCCGCGTCATCTATACCTGCCCTAAGTCCTTAAGGTTCAATGACGGATCGGAAATCCACAATGCCACCTGTTCCTCTCGGATCAATGACGCCTGGGACAGCTCCTTTCACGACAGGCATGTTCGATGCCAAGGTAATTCACTTCACTCACCAAAAATCCTCATATGGGCATCCCTTTTTTTATATTCTGACTCAATCGAATGAAATCCGATGCCCTTCAATGGAATCGTTCAGGGATTCCATGTTTAATGGTGCTTTATTGGTTTCCTAGAGCAATAGAGTTCTCTCCCCCTCACACGTTCAGAAGATCCCGCCGCAGAACAGGTTTACCCTCTTTTTCAGGGCATTCAGAGAACACCAAATTTAAAATAATAATCGGTGACCTTTTCTAACAATAATCGGTGAGTTCCGTCTGAAAGAAACAAAACTTTCGAATTCAACTATAAATGATTTCGATCGATTGTAAGGGATGCGTATCGTCGGTAGGGAAACCCCAATCGCCTGTACGCAAATGCGCAGCGAGTTCCGATTCGTAGCTTGAAAGTGAGATCCGTCGTTCTCGCATTTAGGAACGCCCCGGAAGAATTTGATCCTGGCGGAGATGTGAAGCGACTCAATAGGACCGACCTAATCCGTGCATCCGTCGTGATGACAATCACGGTTTCTGGTCGGGTGCGATTGAATGCGCAGTGTGAGACCTCGATTTACGAAGCTCATAGGACGAAGCGGCCTTTGGACCGGTCCAATAGGCGATCGAGTTTCAGGTCGAGTTGTCATGATATGTGAACACTTCGTCAGGGAAGGCGTACGGTATAATGACTTATTGTTGAAATTTGAATTTATTACCGAAAATGGGACGATTTTTTAAACTTTTGTTTCAAAAAAGTATCGCCCCTGGTCATAATGTTTCGATTGACTCATAAAAGTCTGTCGTTGTCTAGGAGGAGTCTCCCCTGAATGACATACTGACACAGACACATTCTTCTCGTATGTATTATGTACTGGCGAATTTCTTTGCCCTTCGGGCAAACAAATAAGCTATGAATGCGCCTTCGGTGCCGTTAGCTTCATAAAATATTAATAATAATAATAATGCATTCGAAGCATCCCTTTTCGATTCTCATTACTACAAATTGAGCAAAACTCCTTGTGTCATTAGGATTTTTTATCCTGAGTCTAAGCTACTCGTCCTTGTGCGAAGTGATTTTCAATTTGATGTTAGGAACATGAATCAAACAGGGATGCTTCATAGCCCCAGAACTGTCACTTTAGAGTTCATCCTCAATACAGAGCCTTCTATAACAAGACTGTAAGAACTACCTTCCTCTGAGCGAAACAAAAAATTGCGCGATTTTACTCATCTTTCCCCCTAAACTAATAACCTCTAGTATGGCGGTAAAAAAAAATGTCGAGAACTTTTAGTAACCAAAATATTGGGCCGGGGGGGGGGGGCGTGTACAATTAAATAAAGAAATTCCTTGAACTCGTTTATCCCAGGCATATATAAAAATCCGTTTCGCTGAAGCAGAACTTATTTGAAAACGTCCACATAAAAATAGTACCCCCCTGGGATACATCTCCAAAGTGAACATTTCCTTTGAATTAGCAAATCATAAGCTAGGTTTATACTCATTTTCAGCTCTTCTTGTCTTTCCCTTTCACCGAAAGGAAGGATAATCTAATAAATATAGACGAGACTTACTGACTGACTGACTGACTGACAGACGCTAATTCTAACCATGTTTTAGAAAGGTTAGAAATCTGAAACTTGGTTTATATATACCTTTTTGGGATGCAGAGTTCAGAAAAAAATCCGACTTTCGAGGTACATCTCCTGGGGGTACACATTTTGGGAGGAAACTTTTTTTTTTCAAATATATATTGTGAAGTATGAGGATGGGATTCATAGGTCGAACGGATGTCCCGGCTTCGGTGGTTTAGTAGTAGCACGTCTGACCGGCAATCAGTAAGTCCGGGTTTAATTCCCATTGCTTTTTTTGTCTTTATTTTGCCTTTCATGTCCTGTTACTCATTCTCCCTCTATAACATTATTTTTGCTTGAGTAAAACCGAGAGACATGGAAAGCTGAAACCTGGCATGGACGTGCCTAATAAGACGATGAGTTTAGGAAAATTGCAAAATTTTAGATCCATGCCCGGAGGTATATTTTTTGGGGACCGACGTTTTCTAGTAATTGTAATGTCCTGGCGTATTGAGCTAGTGTGGAAAGATGAAACTTGGTATTAATACATTACTACCTATTTGTATGCTGCGTGCAGGAAAGTTCAGACTTTGGAAGTAAATGTCCAGGGGGCACAAATTTCAAAGGGAAATATTTTCAAATAATTTCATCAGTTAAACTGATGAACGTGGAAAGCTGAAACTTTGCATGAATGTGAATACTGAGACAAGGAGTTAAAGAAAAATGTGGGAATATGGGAATGGAAAGGTGAAACTTGGCACGCGTATAAGTGACATGATATCATTTATTGAGTTGAGGGAGTATTCAGCTTTCATGGTGCATCCACTCCGGGCATAACTTTTGGGTGCGTAGGCTTACGTCAGTTTATGTTGCTGTTCACCTATACTTTAGACTCGTTCCGATAGAAATGGGTTAACTCAAGTGTGACATTGGAAGTTTGATATGAGAATGTTAGGTCGCCTGCAATTATCTCAGAGAAAGGGGCGTATCAATCCTGAGAACAGCTGAAATGTCTTGCTCGCTGCAGAGGATCATATGAGAAAATCTTTAAACAATGATTGCAATGATTCCACAACAACTCTTGATTGGGATCTTCTTTTCCCTTCCGAAGGGATTATGATTGTCCATTGTATCGACAGAAGGATAAATACATTTGATAAAACGGTACAGTAAATCCAGCTCTTAGATTGGGTTTGACTATGGCACAGCCCAGACCCACAACTTCTCTGACACTATTCATTAACACTATTCCACGCATATTGTCAGCATCTACACCACCTTCAGCTTTCCAATTTTGTGGAGTCGCTTTTTGGCAAATCTTTTCCAGCATTTTGCATTTGATAGAAGCTGACAGAGCTAGCCCACACATATTTTGCACACAGCATGCACGACATCTACGTGACACTATCGCCACCACCACATTCACCTATGCTAGCTAGTTGGTGTTATTCTATGCCGGCGTAGTTCCTATCTTGAATATTTATTTTCGATTCTAATCCTGATATGCTCCCGTCGAACTAATTCCGTGTCGGCGTACTTCTGTCGGTTTTATTCCGAGTAGCAATTTTGTCGAGGTAATCCCGTTCGATGCTACTCCGTGTAGATGCACTTACCATCTAGCTTATTCAGTATCGATGCATTTCCAGTTGGATGTTGTTCTGTGTCGACTTATTTCCTGTCGATGTTATTTGTGTCGCTTCTTACCTTTGTCGATGTTATTCTGTTTCGGCACTATTCTTTTCAACGTTATTCCTACCCACCATGGGAGCTACCGCGCCCATAGATAAGTATGAGGTGAAATAAATATAGGAAGAAATGACAGGAGAAGGGGCGTGACTAGCATAACTTTTCTTGACTGGATTTTCAATGGATTCAGAACTATGGAAAGAAAGCAACAGAAGAAGTTATGATAGAAAGAGAGACAACCTTACATAACCTAATTAGCTGCTGCACCTCCGAAGTGAATCAATGGATTTTGATACTACTTTGCGTACATGTGATCCTTTGATTTCTTAGTCAGCCCTAAAAGGTGCACAGCGTTACTCTAAACCAATTACGACAAGCTACAAATTGAATAAGGTTCCAAGATTTTTTTGGACCTAGTGTAGCGCCACTCCATGTGGTAGGCAGCATTTCTAAAAGTTTTGTGTTGACTTTATTGTTTATATACAGTTTATTGTATATCCTGCAATTTGCAATATTGCGAAGTTGTAATGATAGATCAGGAGAGACAAGAGAGAGAAAAAAACGAAGAAAATACAAAATGAATAGATCTCTTTTTAGGCCTATGTGTAAAATAACCCTTCTTGACCAAGAAACTGACTTCCTGCGCCAAGACGTGCCCACGAACATAGTTCACTTTCCGGGACCACGGCCTCACAAAACCTCTGCAGCACTGAGACGCACTGCTAAAGTCTGAGGCGCAACAAAGGAAAGGTGGGGGAGGTGGGGCTCACCGGTGTGCCTCATAGCGGTCAGCCTGTTAAGTGGTTTTTAAGGTGTGAAAATTATATTTTTCCCTACATGCATGTTACACTGAACTGTACAAAAGATAGCGAATTGAATGATGCCATATACGTCATCAATAGAAGATTTCAAGTGACTTTTGTATCAGAATGTATTTTTCCCTTTCGTCTTACGACTCTTGAACTTCTTAACCGATCGGTTCCGGTCTCATTCGTTATAATGGATCTGATTACTGATGATTTCTTTCGACGCTTCTGCAGATGCCACCATAACTCCTGCACACTACAATATCATTGCAGAGGGAGCTGTGGAATGCCGAATGACGACAATGGGGATGGAGTACAGAGGGACCCGCAGCCAATCACAAACTGGAAAAAAGTGCTTGCATTGGAAAAACAAGATTTCAATGGATTCAGAACTATGGAAAGAAAGCAACAGAAGAAGTTATGATAGAAAGAGAGACAACCTTACATAACCTAATAAGCTGCTGCACCTCCGAAGTGAATCAATGGATTTTGATACTACTTTCCGTACATGTGATCCTTTGATTTCTTAGTCAGCCCTAAAAGGTGCACAGCGTTACTCTGAACCAATTACTACAAGCTACAAATTGAATAAGGTTCCAATATTTTTTTGGACATAGTGTAGCGCCACTCCGTGTGGTAGGCAGTATTTTCGCAAATTTAGTGTTGGCTTTATTGTTCATATACAGTTTATTATATATCCTGCGATTTGCAATATTGCGAAGTAGTCAGGATGGATCAGGAGAGAAAAGAGAGGGAAAAAACGAAAAAAAAAATTTATTGAATAGATCTCTTTTTAGGCCTATGTGTAACAGAACCCTTCTTGACCAAGAAACTGTCTTCCCTGCCCCAAGACGTGCACCAGTAGGCCTCCTACATTTATTTTCGTGACCCCCTGTGAGGGTAAATGTAATTCGGGAAAGATCAGCCAAAGAACATAGTTCACTTTCCGGGACCCCGGCCTCACAAAACCTCTGCAGCACTGAGGCGCACTGCTGAAGTCTGAGGCGAAACAAAGGAAAGGTGGGGGAGGTGGGGCTCACCGGTGTGCCTCATAGCGATCAACCTGTTAAGTGGTTTTTAAGGGATGAAAATTATATTTTTCCCTACATGCATGTTACACTGAACTGTACAGGAGATAGCGAATTGATTGCTGTCATATTCGTTATCAATAGAAGATTTTCAAGTGACATTTGTATCAGAATGTATTTTTCTCTTTCGTCTTACGACTCTTGAACTTCTTAACCGATCGGTTCCGGTCTCATTAGTTATAATGCATCTGATTACTGATGATTTATTTCGACGCTTCTGCAGATTCCACCATAATTCCTGCACACTACAATATCATTGCAGAGGGAGTTGTGGAATGCCGAATGACGACAATGGGGATGGAGTACAAAGGGACCCGCAGCCAATCACAAACTGGAAAAAAGTGCTTGCATTGGAAAGACAAGGGATATAGTTTCTTTACGGGTCAATTTCCCAAAAGTCGAGAATTGACGTGGCAAATGATGTTCCCCAGCCTTCCATACATATTAGGAATAATTAAAAGGCTGGAGATGAACTATTGCCGAAATCCAATGATGATAGCGCGGCCATGGTGTTTCGTTTCCCCCGACTTTAGATGGGAATACTGCGACATCCCCTTCTGCCCCGGCCGCGAAGGTGTGCGATTCTTTGGTCTGCGAAGATACTACAGAGGGTGGTCAAAAGTTTCCGAACGCTTCTTTTCCTGATATACCTAGTACGGGGCATTTCATTTAAATTATACATCTTGGAACGTTAATATCTCTGAAGAGACGCTACAGATCTTGAGGAAAATTGACCACAATATAAAACAACTTTTGGTGAAAATATTCGACAGAGTTTTTCAATCGCAGTGCCCTCTTATCAGGTTGAGAAATTGATTATTCATCTATTAAAGCCTCTGAAATAGAGATCTTATCAATTTGATAAAATCTTTCAAAGCTTATCATTAATTAGATTATGCCTTGATCCAGCATCCCTGAAAGTTTTATCTCATCTCCTTACCGAGATATCAATCGGCAAACCTTAGTCCCTCAAAGCATTTCGCAATCTGGGATAATGTGAGTGTGACTTAGCGACTAAGTCAGCCAGATACCATGGCATCCCGTCAACATGTCGAAAGCACAAATGTTGACTGTCCTATTGTCGATTACCAATTATGTCGAATTCCTGAACGTCGAAGGAATGAAATGTTGAAAGTCAAAATGTCGAAAGGGAACAACGTCGAAAAGGACATTCATTTGTTCTGTCAATGAAGTCTTAAACCGAACCCTGGAAAACTGCACCTGGTCCAGAAAGAAAAGCAAACTAATTGGCGGGTATATGATGGATATGATAGATAGATGGCGCTCCTCCCAATTGCGCTCGAACAGTTGCATATATTCTCCATGTGACTTTTCCTTAATGGATTGGTCGTCGTGGAAGCATCGAATGGCTGGCAAAGATCACCTGATATGATTCCCCTGATTTCTTCCTTTCGGGATATCTCAAGGATCGGCTTTTCGCTGGTTCTCCTAGGGATATTCCTGAGCTGAAAAAAATCATTAAGGAGAAATTCGACACCATCCCTCAGAATATGGTTCAGAAGGCCTGCCGCTCAGTCTTCAATCGATGCCAGGTTTGCATTGAGATTCACGGCAAGCAAATCAAGCTTCACAAAGGATAATCTCCTGATCGTGAATGTTTGATGCTGGATGGCATTGAGTAGGCAAGGGGAACCACTTGAAAAAACTCCCCATGGGATGAACGACGGCTACCTCCGTGTTGAATTATCCAGGCTAACACTAAATCCATCAATTGGGAGATGTCAGCATTTTTTGCCATCACATTTGAAATGTGATATATCTGTAAGGAGATGCAATAACATCATGAAACGTTCAGGGCTACTGGATCAAGGCATATTTTAATGAATGATGAGCTTTAAAAGATTTCATCAAATTGATGATATCTTGATTTCAGAGGTTTTGGTAGAATCAGTTTTTCAACCTGATAGAAGACGCTGTGATTAAAATTTATGTCCAATATTTTGGGAAAAGGTTTTCGAAATTGTGGCCAAATTTCATCAAGATTGGTTGCGTCCTCTCAAAGATATGAGATTTCAAATATGTAAAATTTAAGTAACATGCCACGTAAAATATAACTGCATTTCAAATAATGAACACTAAAATCGATGTTCTAACTTTATTCACGTTTGTTAAGCACTGAAATTTGTACTAATTAACTGGTACTTCGTTGGGCCTCCATTTGCCGCAATCACCATCTAAATTGAGTCCGACATGATGTCCACCAAATTCTCAATTGTGGTCGCTGGGAATGCTTCCCATACAGCCTCGACACACTGGTCAAGTTCAGCAAGGTTTGTGGGGTTTTAATTTTGTTTACGAATGCTTTGCTTAACCTCTGCCCACAGATCTCAATTGGATTGAGATCCAGAATTTGGGCGGGCAAAGGCAGCACTCGGAGCTCCTTGTTTTCACGTAATACAGCCGCAACCTTTGATTTGCGCGGTGCTTCATTGTCCTGCTATTGCCACGTGGAAACATGTCATGCATTATAGGTATGGCAATGGCTCCATTTGTGTGGCTTCAGTGACTGAGCCATGCAATGACACATTTTGTCCCAGCCCCTTCCGCGGGAAGCAAACCCAGTGCATGCGGCTAGGCTGTGGTGGTCCTGAACGTAGCCTGCAGTTGGAGGATCCGTTCTCGACATATCGATTTAACGTATCACAGACGGTTTCAAGACCAAATCAAACCGATTTTGCGATTTTCCGATATGAGCCATCACATAGAAAAAAAAATGGTGCCACGTTGCACTTTAGCAAGATTCTTTTTTTCCATCTGAAAAGTGAGGCGGGAAAATCGCTTGCGCAAAAAACCATGCTGTGCGGTTTTTTAGGAAAATAAACGCCTCCGCTTTTCTCGTCGCGTAAAGAAAAGGCAGATTTTCATTCACAGTGCAAATATCATACTGTACCGCACGCATTTGATCAAGTAAATGTGAAAAAATCCATTTCGAAAAAGCGTTCGGAAACTTTTCATCACCCTCTGCTAGGGAAAGAGTACTGGAAGGATGTCTCAGTATCTGTCTAGAGCAGACGTGTCCAAAGTGGAAGTTCTGTAAGTCACTTTGTGGGCTGGATGCGGCCCACGGGCCGCACTTGGGGCACCCCTGGTCTAGATTATTCCCTCACACTGCTCAAAAGTCATGTTGCTGATACTCGGAACTGTAACTTCCTCGTATCTCACAATGGTGGCGAGCCATATCTGGATGAATCTTCTGATTACCTCTTAGAGCTTTGAATGAGCCATTAGGTGCAATAGTCATCAATCGCTTGGAATTCCCCTTTGAATCCCTTTTTGCAGTTGTGTAATCGTTGAGAGAAAGGGTTACGTTGCGTCGAATCAAGGTCGGAATGACGTTGCAACATAATTTCTTTAGTTGTTTAGTTGTAAGTGCATGAAACTTTGCGAACGTCAATGTTCATTTTTCGATGAGCCAGTTCATCCCGAATGCCGAATGACGGACATGGGGGTGGAATACATGGGGACGGTGAATGTGACAAAGACAGGAAAACGATGCCTAAGATGGGATTCCACCAAGGTGAAGCAGAACATAGAAGGCGATGAAATGGTATCCAATTTCTTTGTTGATATGTTCACCGAAATGAACTTCTGTCGGAACCCGGCTTTCCACGAGGCGCCCGGGTGCTACATAAATGACGGTAACGGAGGTTTGAAGTGGGAAGATTGTTTGATTCCCCGTTGTGATGAACAAAGTGAGTGCCTTCCTGAAAGTGATTTATGCTCACCCAGAGATAAAAGTTGTTGACATTCCACAGAATAACAAACTTATGCTCCATTCCCAATTTACGATCCCTTTTCAACTTGTCAGATACTTAAATGAAATTACTGTATGCGTTCAATTTGTGCACTCTAATACGTCTGAGAAAATTAAAGTTTTGTTCTGAGATCATATATGTTTCACTTTCGATTCAACAAGTCTCCTTATCCCATTACTCTTCCAGGACCCAGAGAATGCAAAACGATGCAATCTGGAATGGACTACAAAGGCGCAAAGAACTGGACCATTTCCGGCGCACCATGCCTTCCATGGAATACAGGAATATCAAAATTCGAGGCTTCTCCACAGGAAAAATTTCCACTGCAAATGTATTCATTCCCCGCTAACATCGGGGGTGAACACAACTACTGTCGAGGCGCAGGGCAACAAAGTTTAATTTATCCTTCACGTACTGGTCCATGGTGCTTTATTGAATGGAACAACATGCTGGGAAATGATTATTTTACTGTGATTCCGGAGACCTGCCATGTGCGTTCCTGTTTTCGAGAAGAAGTGGAGAAGTTATACGAGACAGAGAACCCACGCAAGTCAAGTGAGCTTAGTCAATACCAAATGACAACTTCTCTTTCAGGTGTCACAAAACTATGACAACCGCGTTGATGCATTGATTGTCTCAAACAAGGGGGTTATCAAAAAATTATTACATGTTTGCAAAGCTCAAATATACTGCATTTCGTTGTAAGATGAGCTAGGCAGCAAAGAAATCTAAACTTTTCAGTGCTTTGAATATCAATGCTGTTGCTCGTGTAAGTACGGTATGAAGTTTTACCTGGATCCAAAACGCATTCCATTTACCTGGATCCCTGGTTCCAAAATACAATACGGCATTCACACACCAAGTTAAAACCGGAATGAGGTAAACGGAAGAGTTTTCAACTGAAGGTTCAAAATATAACGTGCGCAAAAAGGAAACATCACCCTTCACAAAAATTGCAATTTATCGGACTTTTCATGATGCGGCAGCCAATTTGTCGAATAAAGCGCTAAAATTGCATGAACTGATTCGTTAGCATCAATGGATGCACTCTTACACGAGACAAAACTTAGTCCGACATATATTTTTGCTTCCTTTTCCGAATCTTCCTTTTTAAAATAAAAATTAACCATGACAGCATCTGACGTCATGAAACCCATCATCTAATATATATAGACGATCGTGACTGACTGACGCTAATTCTAGCCATGTCCCAGAAAGGTTAGAAATCTGAAACTTGGTACACATGTAACTTTTGGGGTGCCAAGTTCATAAAAAATCCCACTTTGGAGGTTCATGCCCTGGGGGAACACATTTTAGGGGTAGACTTTTTTTTTAAATATATACCGGGAACATTTCTTGAGGGGCAATGTTTCAATTGAAAATATAGCGATGCGAATTGGACATGAATTGAAAGGTGAAACTTGCCAGACGTATAAGTGAAGTGATTTAATTGAGTTGAGGGAGTATTCAGCTTTCATGGTGCATCCCCTCCAGGCATAGCTTTTGGGTGGGTCAGCTTTTCTAAATATAATTTTTCATGAGCGAAAAGTGCAAACGTATAAGATTGAAACTTGGTGGGCATGTAGATCACTGACATTTGATTTCGGTAAAAAATGGTACTTTTCGGTTAAAACGCCCTAGGGCACATATTTTGCAAATTTTCCTGAATATTCTGATCCAGCAAAACGGAGGGTGCTAGAAAATTTAACCTTGGCAAAGAAGTACCTGATGAAAAGTCGAGAAAAAAACATTCCACTTTCATCTAATATATATAGACGATCGTGACTGACTGACTGACT
>CAJPEV010005679.1:0-13767 GCA_905338385.1 Darwinula stevensoni
GCTCTTATTCTTATTCTTATTCTTATTCTTATTCTTATTCTTATTCTTATTCTTATTCTTATTCTTATTCTTATTCTTATTCTTATTCTTATTCTTATTCTTATTCTTATTCTTCGTGGAGACTTCCCACATTCCCCCTCGCGCGCCTTCGCATTTCCCCATGGCGAAAATCCTTGTTGGCCCTGAAGGGGAAACGGAATCCGACTTAAAAAACGTTCTAGGAATGGAGGAGGTGAGAAGAAAAGGGAAAAGGCGGAATGAAATTAAACTTATTCATTAAATATATCTTTAAATATATCAAATATAATACACAATTTGATTTCTAGCTTCAATGGTATCCAAATTGCAATAAGTACGTGAATGCTGTTACCGTTGAAGTGAATGACACTTTTTTAAGATTTTTTTCACAATAGCGACTGAAAAGATAAAAAAAATCAGACCGAAAAGATAATTGCTTAGAGTTGCTAAAATCCTTTCGTATCTTCATGAACATTTATCCCAAACTTTGCGTTCGATCTGCAAAACCCTGCTCTCATATCTCATGTCTTTGCGTCCGACAAAGTACCGTCCCTTTTTCATAATCAAATCAAATTTTCCAGTAATACGGGTAACCGATATGTGACCGTGGTGCGTAGGTCTTCTGAAGGGGTCGCCCCAATCTCAAAATCCATTCCTGTTTCGATATCTCTTTAGCGTGAAGGAATAGAGGCGGAAAGGGTCCCTTCGACCAGTTCTTCCTTTTTATGCACTCAAAAAAGTCACGTCCTGCGACGAAATGCAGAGTGCGGGACCTCTGGCATATTTTAAGGCTGTCATTCATTTCTTGATTAGTCATTATGCGATCATATCATTATCCGATGCTATCCCTCAGCCTTCTCCCCTCGCTGCGCCTTTGCGTGAGACTCAGGGTCGAGGAAACTATGCGAGCTTTTTGCAACTGCAGGCTCCGGTAGGGCAATGCAAGTCGCCCTCATAGACGCGTGTCACGAGAAAGTCGTCTGATCTCACGAGAGCTCGTGAGTTTTTAACGAGGTTTTCCAGCAGGGTACGTAGGGATAACCAAGACTTTACCGTTTGTCTGCCTAAATCCCAGTGGATACTTTGGATTTCCAATGGGAAAGTTTCATCGACCCTATGGGGGTCCTAAAGGGTTTGTAAAAATTCCTCGACGAATCAGAGGGATCTATGGGATCCTATGGGATAGGAAGGTGATCAGGAGCAAAATGAAATCAAATACACATTTCAGAATGCATTTCGGTTTTTGAACTGCTGATTTCCTTCATAGACGAGGATCGAGATCGCAGCTCTCGTATTTGCAAGAGTCAAAAGTTGATTCTATACCCGAGAAGACCTCTAATAATCGAAAGAAAAACTTTCGCCCTTTTTCCTTCGCCAATGAGAACTATGTGGACAGCGTTTTCAAGCGAATGAGCGCTGGAGGAATTTTTTAAATTTATATGTTATGAATCCGGTGACTTCTCGAGTGTGTTGTCCACATGAATATATATGAGAATTAAATGGCCGCTCGTTCAGGAAAGAAGCCACATTTTCATGGAATCAGTGCAAAAATCTAAGTTGACGCATCAGTTCGATACGATTTTCGCATATGATGAACACCTTGACCTGTCACGACCGGAAAACACTGCATCGAACTTGAAATAATTCAATGAAATTAAATTCATAAATGATGTAATAAGTTGCAACGAAGTTATGAATAAATGTATGAATTTTCTGCGACTAGGTCTTAATTCTTCTTAATCTTCTTAATTCTGAAAATCCAAACTTCCTGATTTTGGTCGATGTTGGTGCGATTGAAGATTTTTTTTACTCGATTCAAGCTTCAATCCAATCGCTGATCGGCCGTTGCTTTCCTTTGAAGTTCCTCAAATGCTAACTCAGATTGCAAAACCCCGTTTCCTTACATCTCGCGAAAAAAAAAAATCGAGAAAAAAAAATCGGTTGCCTTTTCCTCTCTGGTGATTCTCTCGGAGAAGCGACACTCAACAAGGGAGATTCCGCCCGGTCATCACAAATCGTCATTTTGTGATCCAGTGAAGCAAATATTGCGAAAGCGCTTGCTCTCGGACGCATGAGAAGCCGTTTGCTCCATCCCAAAGGTTTTTCGATTTTCTCCGTCCAAAACATTTCCCAGAAAAGGTGAAATTCATTTACTTCATTTTCTTGCAATTTCGAATCAATCAATTTATTCTTTTCGAATGAACTAACTTTTTGATTATAGGACAGTTTACGGGAGTAAACTGTCCTATAATCAAAAAGTTAGTTCATTCGCATTCAGCATGAGGAAATAACTTCAAAACCCTCCACGAGTTCTTGCGAGTTCTTTCGAGAATTTTCGAACTCTTTTCTTGAGAGAACTGTTATTTTCTTGATCCTGGAATACATATTCCGTGGAGCCATTGCTGGAGTACATTTTGAAATACTTGTTGGTAGTCATGCAACTCCTTGAGAAGAGGGGAGTTTTGGTTCTAAACATATTGTTGCTGCTCTAAAAATGCTCCGCATCGCAGCATATTTGAATTTCGGCATGATTTGTCCCCGTTATATTTCAAATGCAATTTTTCAAAAGAAAGGAACCATCACTTACTTCAGGATATTCCGGTATAATAGACTTATTGGCCTACTTATCAAGAGGATTTCAGTTTTTCCTCATGATATTGAGGTGTAAACGAATCAGTTAATGGAGATGTAAATGTCTAGAAACTAATTGTTACTAGTGTAACAATACTCCCCATGTGGAAGCCAAGAATGATTACTGCAATCGCTACAAATGTCAAGTAGGATTTTGGGTTCGACTTCACTGTGTGAGGAATTCCTGGCTTTGCCCTGGCTGCTTCACGCCAGGGCAAATGTCTGTCTTCTAGGCAATTTTTCGCGCACAAACGAGTAGACCGACGTCCCAACATATCCTTCTTTATTCATTTTTTCCTTTTCTTCTTTATTCGCGATGCCCACGTCCGCCCATCCTGTCTTTCCCCGGTTCCTCCTTCGGTTTCGTCGCACGAAGCACATAGCAGACCGTGACTTGCAGAAACTCTGCCTTTTCCCCCTCCGTCTTTCGATGTCTTTTTGCAGTGATGCCCGCCTTCTTTTGGGCCATGAAAATGGGAGGAACTTCCTGACATTTCTGTCACAGCCGCCTTCAGCTCTATTGTGATCGACGTACAAGCTTGTGGTGTGTATTTCGCTGTGCAATTGGGAGATGACCGCTCGGTGAGTTTCATCCGCTGCTAAATATATATTAAATTAAATTTAAATTGCATTCTTTGCAACATTGCTTCCAAATTGTTATGAGCTTCACGAAGAGCTAAGTATTTTCATGAAATTTAATCTAATTTCCTCAACTACATAAATAACTATGGAAGGATGACTTATTGGTGAGCAATGGTCCACATTGTACTGCAAGAATTCCTGCATTGCTCTTTTTAACCTGGAAGTTAACGTATTAATTGGGAAAATATGTGAATGGCCAACAAATAACTTTACATTTCGCTGTCCGTTCGTCCTTCTGAGGGACTTTAGGCGTCCCAACCGCTTAATTAAGCTCAGCTGAAGTTCAAAACTAATGGTTCTCCTACTTTCCAAAGATTGCCCGTGTGGCACAGACTTGTCGATTTGACGTGGAACTTGGGTGGAAACGCAGATGGCAGGGGTATATGCTATTATGGCCAATACGCTCGTGGCGCTGGCTTCAACTTCCACAATGCCGGTTTATGTACTCTGTCCTTAACTCTCTCATTTTCTTTGCTCTAGCCGACTCCGTGCTGAATAAGCGAAATCCTTGGGAAACTATCCAGTTTAGGGCTAAGTCCCCCCGGTAGACACGCCATGGGTAGACTTGCATGCCCCCTTGTAGAACCAATCACTTTCGTTGTGGATAGGCCTCGACCTATGATGGATCTTAGGCATCTTTCACATGTCCTAAGGACTAAACCCAATCATATCTGCAGTTTAACATAAAATGGTCTCCAATCCATTCATGGACCCGTTGGTATTATTAGCTGAATTATGTGTAGCCCAGCTGACAGACTTGTGCAATAACCCAACTATTGTCATTTTAGATCGGAATATTGCTTCTCATTAGACTTCAGGATCTGAGTATCAAAATAATTCAATTGATTGGTGTATATTATTTAATGACATTTTCAACCAGTAGGTTTATGCTGCCTTCATAGGAAATACATAATAACTTTCTAGAGCAAGTAAATTGATTGATGATCCTTAATGAAAATTGATTTCCATTAAGTTGCAAGGAGTTAGTTGCTTTTCGTCAGACCCATTCAGTATATCTGGTATTAAGTTCAAATCCCCATTTTTTTAAATACTTTGAAAGTATATATAATGGAGAATTTGAGGCAGTTATAAGTGTCATTTGAGTTGAAAATTATCCAGACTCCACAGGCAGACATATTTTCGGTTACACCATTCTTGTCTTGACCTATTTGAAACGCTTATTCTGCCAACTCCTTCAGATGTGAGTTGATAGGCTTAAAGTTTCTGTGCTCTTTATCTTAGAAAATCAGACTGATTTCATAATGTATGTACTGTATGTATGTATGTATATGCTGCCTTGATATTTAATGATCCATTGGACTTGAGATGCTTGAAGCAGTCTTGAATTCCAATTCAATCCTTCAAGGAGTTTTTGGTTAACAAAGTTCCCTATTTTAGGTCATGCTCTATTTTCCTGTGAATAGGATCACCATATTTTCCTGACCCTGGAATACAATTCTGTGGAGTCACTGTGGGAGTTTCTTGCGAAGAACTTGTAGAGTAGTCATCCAACTCCTTGAGAAGAGGGGAATTTTAATTTAAAAAATGATGTTGCTACTCTAAAAATGCACAGCATCACAGCATAATTGAATTTCTGCATGATTTGTCTCAGTTATATTCTAAATGCAATTTTTAAGAGAGAGGTACCATCACTTACTTGAGGACAGTCCAGTAATATGGACTATACTATACTCGTTTAGAGGATTTCAGTTTTTCCTCTTGATATTGAGGTGTAAAGTTATTATAATCTAAGGAGCTGAATGGGCAAACTGAAGTGAAAGTAAATCCTTGCAGCTCTCCATTACCTATTTAAGTAATCCAGAAAGGATCGCTGGATCCCATGAGAGCACAAATCCTCGATATGCTCACAATATTTGATAGAAGTTTAACAGCTGTACACTTTACTGTACTGTGCAAATCACATTCAATCACATCAGGAATATTAATCTCTGGATGTGAGAATGCCATTATTAACTAACTTTGTTTTCTAAGTTTTGCATTTCATAGTGACTATTGTTTAGAAAATATAAGTGTGAGGAGATGGAGCTATGCAAGTGATCATTGATGAATCCTACTCTATGAGGATGAGGTGGTTTCTTTGGTTGTGGTTAGTGATTGTGGTTTAGTCATTTTAGACACAATTGTCTAAAATGTCTAAAGGGATAATCTTGCTTTGGATAATTTTTGGTTGGATTGTATTGCTTGCGAATCTCCACGAAGGAAGGAGTCATTGAAAAAGTCACAGAGAAAAAATGTTTCCAAATCTACTTTCAATCCTCGTAGATGATATTCCCATTTCCAAGTGGAGTCTATGTACACTTTCAAGGTTTCGTTGACGTTTTCAGGTCGATATATCTACGTATATTCAATGTCTACTTAACGTCGCTATGCCACATGGGTCTCGGACACAGACTCAGACATATAACAATCGTGACCATTGGTATCCAGGAACTTTTCGGCCCATCTTACCGAGAATCCTGCTTCATAAACCTGGGGCTGGAGGCATTTTTGGCCTATGCCTTTCTACGTCACAGGTTGGTGGAAGGACACTGGTTTAGTTATGTGACACATTACAGTTTCGTATGCTTAAAATGAAATTACTTGACGATGGGCATTCTTTATGGCTGATTTTTTTTCGTGGGCATGGGAAAAATCTATCAGTCATGTATCAAGTGGATCAATCGACTTCCGGGTGAAAGAGCTAATGTAGCCGCCGACGGTGCTCGCTTGCCAGATGATAAGGAGAGTCTGCACACTTAGGTGTGCCATAATAGTGTATTGGAGGGGATAAACACGCAGAGTGGGCGCCTCGAAGTGCATGCGAACTCATTTTTCAACCATCACGCATCATACACTTGAAATTATTTATTTCCGTGTGATCATGTAATTTCTTTTTTTTTTCCGAACAGCAACAGAAGATGGGATATGTGCATGGCCATTCCATCCGCAATCATCGTTTATTCCCTCTGGTATTACCTTTTCACGAGCACCGCCGTGATCCCCCCGAGGCAGTGGGTTCATCCAGAGAGAGTGAGAAACTCGAATGCGAAGTCGAGGCCTGTATTGGTGATGGCAGCATGCGGGAAAGAAGCCACGGGCAAACTCTTCGAATCCCTTCGGTCGATCATCCTTTTCTCTCATGTCTCCTTCCGGCTCATCGTCATTTCGGATCGCAACGCGGAGAAGATTCTTCGAAAGATGCAGAACACCCTACCTCCCCATGTGGAGTTCCAGATCGTTGACATTTACAAACGGGTACCCTGGAAATATCGACCGATCACGGACTTTCCCCACGAACCATGCAAGTGGCAGAGACTTTATTATCCTGAAATGCTACCTGGCGTGCACCGGGTCTTGCACGTCGATGCGGATTCGTTGTGGTTTATCAGCTTAGAGGAACTCTGGGAGACCTTCAGCACTCTGGAACCTGCACAGCTCATCGCCATCACCATGGAACACGAGGAGAACTCCACGAACTCCATCTACCAGACATGGGTCAGCGGCGACGTCCCACATTACGGCAAAACGGGCATCCAGGCGGGCGTCCTGTTGATGGATCTGGAGAAGCTGAGAGCCTCGGAATGGAAAAACGAGGTCCAGGCTTTCCTAGAGGAAAGGCACGGTGCCATCCTTTTAGCCGATCAAGATGTCATCAACATTTACGGTCATCGACACCCTGAAGCCATCAAGATCGTGCCATGCCGATGGAATTTCAGGTCAAATTTTTGGGAGATCCCACTTTTTTCAGATATGCCGACATTTTCTGAGAAATTTTCATTGAGATAACCGAGATGAAAAACTATGCCGAAAGGTTTTTCAATCGACCGAAATATTCTTTATAGAGGCAAGCTGGCATAATAATTACGCAGGAATTCACTCATGAAGAGACATCATTCTTTAAAATGATAACCCAAGCAACATATTCATCTAAGCAATATATCAATATGTTGCAAATAATGTCAGCCTCTTGCGATTGTCATGAAATTGATATCACATTCATATAAAATGTATGTTCACATTTTTTTACAACACCAAAGTGGATGTGTATTTCATACGAGATTGCTTGCTCTCCGGGCAAACACACTCACTATGTTCGCACCTTCGGCGCTCCGTCATCAAGGAAAAAGATTGTTTCATTTGCAATATCCGCTTTGACCAACCTCAGGCGAAATTTCTAGGGTCACAGGCATATTTATTGTTCTGTCAATTTACTTCCAATTACGTGACGTCATTAGCAAACTAACAAATGGAGATTTTTAGCTTCTTAAAATAGTCACACCGAGAAGTACTTCGGTAGGGTATTTCAGTCATTATACCAGCTCGAATTGCTCAGGGCAAAAATTTATTAGAAACATGAAACAATTTTTGCTGAGTATAAAGGAAACTGAAAAAAAAAAACAGGAATTTCCCTGGAATAATATTTTATGGATTAGCTTAATGGAATTTCGTTTTTTTTTAAAATGTGTTTCCATGCTGGAACAATAAACTTCATGGGAAAAGTATGCTGCTAAGGAAAAAATATATCAATATAATAATTATTTTCTGAATATGCATCTGCGCAAGTATCGCTGTGCTTCAGTTTCAGTTTCTATATTTCTGTTTCGTGAGAGCGAAAATGTTCGCGAATACCTGTTTAAAAAGGACATGGTCCCTGTGGGGATTTAACTTAAAAATATAACATTTTGAAAAACGGGTACCCCAAGAACTGCAGGATTATCGAATATCAGTATCCATTTATCCGCTTTGAAGCTGAATGGAAATTTGAACGAAAATTGCATATCACCGGTTGCATATCATTAAGGTTAAATTTCTGCAAACAAGTTGACGATATTTTTATAAAAGTTTGCGTAAAATATAAATAGAATAGAAATAGTATATGCATTAAATTTATATAATATGTCATAATAAAATTATGACATAAACATGCTGCTTAGGAACAAGCAGCATAAATTATAAATGGTTATTTCGCTACGATTGGAGAAGTAGATGTGAATAATGATCGAAAGGGGATTGAGAATTCTTGATGCGAACCTAGGACATTACTGTGAATTTATTTTCTTTCATTCTAGGCAAGAACATTGTCTCTACTGTGGCACCAACGCTTGCCTCTCAGCGCACGAAGAAGGGATCGCACTGCTCCATGGGGCAGGAAACACGTTCAATACGAGGGAGCTCCCTTGGCTTCGAACAGCCGCCGACGTCTTCCGAGAATGGGATTTCCTGACGGCAGCTGCCGGAGTGGTGGAAGAGATGGAGGGAAGACTTGCGGCTCTCAGCAAGTGGTACGACTGCGATCCTATGCATCTTCGGTTTTTCTCAAAAAGCCTCCAGAAGCAGGTGTCGCAGGTTTTTGTTGCCTTTGAGAGTGATCTTGATAGCTATTGCTCCAAATACCCAAGTAGCACACTCACTGTGAATCAATAAAGGGAATAAAGGGAAAGGCTTTAAATATGGATTCTCATAGGGATAGTGGGCTTATTTCTGGCCACGACTCCATGATTCTGTATGGAATATTAGGATATCTTAAGTAAGGAAGTCTCCAAGTTTATTAATTGGTACAATGAGACGAGGCGAGACATATGGGGAGGAACAAAACACTCCTGAGACAGACAGTTCCATGGATAGAGGGAAGGGCACCTTTTTATACTGAGACATTCGAGACCTATGCCTCCATCTAGTGGCCTGGAGAAGAACTTCAACATTTTCCGGCAAAACTTTCCATTGCACATAGGAACATAACATTGGCCCGATATTGTATAGATGATGACATGCAATTTTTATATTTATTCGGTATTGGCAATACAGGCCAAGGTGCAGCCAACGTGGCCAATGTTGGACCAGAATAGAGCCGATATCTGGTGCTACAGGGGTGGGGCGTGAGTATTCCAATAAATGACATTACAAAGTTAACCCAACGTTCAGCCAGTGTTGAACGTCATCCTTCATCTGAGTAATGCGATGAGCGACATTCAAATATTGAAATAATGTTAAATACAATACCCCCACGACCGAGGGAAGGTTCAAACTTGGCGTTCCTGCACTGCTGATTGAATATTCTTTTAATACCTGGGTCCTTCCTCTTCCCCCCAACACAGTGACGGATACAGGGATGGGAAGGAGGAGGAAGGGGAAGATTTATAAAAGTTTCGTTTTTTTAACAATTTCTGCATCCCCCACTCCTCCAACAAATGTGGTGCCCATCATGGATTTATGAGATTCTCATAGGAACTTAATAGATCCTATAGGAAGCCTAATGTATATCGATACACTCCTATAGGAAACTTATTAGTCCCAAAGCCGTAGGAACCGAGGGTGGCAAATACCCCCTCACTTTCCTAGATGGTGGGTAAAGGGTATCTTTTGCAACCCCTCCCCTCCCCCCTTCCTCCTACCTTTTTAAACCTAAGGGTGATGTGTACATGAGTAAGTTGCCACTTAAGAACTTTCATGGCATTCAAATGGGGTTTGGAAAGGAAAGGAAATTTAGCTTGAAACGAGGTTAATGCCTGAGGAGAAATGGCGAGGAATGGCGTGGTCGGGCACACTTGATGGGCTCCCAGCGAAAGTTCTTTTTTGTCTCAGGTTCTAGATCTCCCATCCGATTTCGCACCCCCTACGTTCTCTAAAGTCTTTCCTTAAAAAGGAGGAACGTTTTGGAGTCAGTCCCATTGTGTCATGAGTTTGGCTTGAACCACTTTAATGGTAGAACAATGAATCAGCACCATGTCACCGAGGAGAATTGCTAAAACTAAAACGTTTTTTTTTTCATTTCATAACAAAACCAAAGACAGCAAAGTATGAAGAAATTTCAGGAATGGAAAACTTTACGGCGTTGTTTCATCGTGTGTCCTTACGGACAAGATTGACCAGGAACTTGTCACGACTGCCGCAACTGACTAAATGTCGCATTGATGCATGCACATAAATAAATTTTGGGCTAATAAGAGTTAGATAAATTGATGAAATGATTTGCAAAGAAAACCGAGGAAAGGAAAATATTTACATTCTAGTTTCATATGAATTTGATATCCTGATTGTGCTTGAATTGAATAGTAATTTTCAGAATTTCAGTACTGAACTATCTCATTTGGGCCTCCCCCTCCCCTTTCGAGGACGTCCCTACGCCAATGAGAAAGGTCCAATGAGAAACCTATAGGTTACTATGCAATATCTATAGGAATCTTATGGACTCACTTCATGAATGCATGCGTCTTTAAAGGAACCATATTCCATAAATATTCCATAGGAAACCTATGAGATTCCTATATATTCCTATACTATTCGTATATATTCCTATAGGGTTCCTACTATTCCCATAGGAGTCCTATAGGAATGTCATGGACTCAATAAAGAATGGGAGCTTTCTGTAGGAATCCTATAGGTCCTATAGGAAACCTATAGGATTCCTACGTGTTCCTATTGGATTCCCATCCAATCTTATAGAATTCCTTTAGGACATTTTCGTAAGGGTTGATACGCTTCGCAAAACCAATGTAGTTCGGCCCTGTAAACGAAACACCACCCAAATATGAGAAAAAATTTTACTTGATAGGATTCCATATAAATTGGGATCGTGATGGTTGCTCAGTTTTTTTTTTCCATGTCCCCAAACCTGGATACTATGCAGTAATTCACTAACTCTGAGGAAATCATGCGAACAATTTTTCTTCAAATATTTCTCATTTTTCAACCTCAACCTCTACCACCCTTACCCCATTCTCTGCAACCCCTGGGAGATGGCGCTTTAAATTTGTTGGAGCGATTCTGTGTTGAGAGAGGAAGAAACTTGTCGGATTAGTTTCTATTGATGCTCTCAACGAGGAATACGAGCAGGCAGAATTACGTGAAGGGGTTGAATAAAGGTAAGACCTGTGAATTCATTAATAAATCAGTAGTCTACTCTTGCATATTTAATCAATATGTTAGGCATAAAATATTCTGTTTGAGAGATTGTCTCGAGCTTGATCTTCGGAATAGATTTTTTTTTAATCACCTGATAAGACTTTCTTTAATCTGTATGTAAACTAGCCGACCCGTGGAAGACTTCCACGTACGCTTCAGCAAGAAATCCCGAGTTCATTCGTCGGCCCTAAAACCGAGTGGCCCTCTCATCGCTATGGGCAGGAACCCCTCTGTCCCATTATTTACGTGTCCCCATGTACAACTCTTGTAGTCCCCTTTCATCCCGCTGAAGGGAAAATGACTTCCTCGCCGGGGTGAGATCTTCGCCCTTACACTCATCGGCACTTTTCCCTATTGATTGCAACCCTGTGCGATTCGTCCGTAAAGTTCATCTCCATCACTTTGCATGCAAGCCTATGAGTGAAATATACGGATATGGATACAGGATGGTAACGACCCAACCGGCGGCATCCTTGCTATACAAGATTAAGCCATCTTATTCTGTCCCACCCTGATGGGATCCCGCCGCTTTCACCCTTTAGAGTTACTCTCCTTCGCACGGAGGAAAACAGGACTCGAAGCATTGTGCGGGGGTTTTCCTGCAACTGTTTCTCGGGAATTTCCGAGCTCAGTCAGGAGCCCTAAAACTCAGCGGCCCTCTCAACGGTATAAAGCAAGCACAACCTCCATCCCGTTCTCGGGAGTAAGAGGCCAAGCGCGTCGTATATTCGAGTTCAGTCAGCGGCTCCATTAACGCTTTGCGCAGCAGCCGCTGACATTGAACGTCTTGCGCATCCCTCTCCCTCTTATTCACGGGGGTCTTCACGCCTACGATACGGACTTTCATCGAGCGGTACTCTTATCCCGTATCGATCTCTTCACCCTCGGGAATCGCTCTCCTTGTTAGAATCCCGAGCAATAAAAGGACTAGGTACTGTTTGATAAAGGGGTCGAGATCCCGATAAATCTAGGATCTGATGATGAGATATATGATGATGAGATATCATCCCGGCGAGGAATTCATCCTTCCATTTGGGATGAAAGGAGACTACAAGTGTATCACGCGGGGACGTTTTAAACGTCCCTGCCGAGAAGTCCGTATCGGATCCTTGGGTCTGTATCGGTAGCGGTGGGTGTGCGTAGATTGCATCTCTCCCGTTGTAATGTTATGGATAACATGGAAAGGAAAAAATGATTGCATTTGGTTTGATGGTGTAGAGTAAAAGTGCGTGTCCGCGAAGTAGGAATCCCTGGGATCGATTCCAGGCCGCCATATCGATTTTCTTTCATCACGCCATCTGAAATCTTCCCCCCATAGAGAGTGTACGTGTATAACGGACGGTTCTCCCCTATAGCGCGAAGCTCTGCACCCTTCCAGGCGCGGCCGCCATCTTGCTGAAGCCGCACGAGCAAGGAGTTCTTAGTAGACACATGGAGAGGGGTAGGGCAAAAGAGGGAACTTTCCTCGAGCTATAAGCCTGGGGGCCTCCACGCCGGGACCCAACCAACCACGCTATTCATTCCCACGTGCGAGACTTCACCAAGATGGCGGAAGCACTTGTAATTCTCAAGTCTCCATAGACATCGATATGTTTTTCCCCCCCCCCTCCCCCCCGGGATATTATGTTCTCGAGAATACAGGGTGTCCGAAAAGCCGAAAAGTCTAGAAACATAGGGCCGAATATGCTTTTATTTTGATTTTTCTTACAGGTGAGTGATACCTATTAATTAGAAACAATGCCCCTAACGAAATGGAAATATCGTCACAAACCTGCTTGAATTTGCACTGACAGCACATTGAACTTTTATGATTATTGAAAATTAAAAAAATTAGTTCCTATTGTTTCCAGACTTTTCGGACACCCCATAAATCCTCCAGCCGCAACGGCCGGAGGGAAAGTGCTAGCTCGAGAGAGCGAGACAGACACCCGGAGCCGGGCAGCAGGCGCTGCGCATGCGCACATGGCAATGCGGACGTGCATAATATATGCAGGGTGATTCGTGAGTTAGGTTGTGTAGGGAATGTCTTTGTTGTGGGTGCTTCCGGTTAAAATCCTCGGCGATATGTTTGTAGCTGCCATTTGACGACAGCAACACCATCTCAATACGTTCTTCAAGTGACAAATACATCACTGGGAGCATTCACATACCTGCAACAATATTAAGGATTTCCCCTACGAAACCTGACTTATGAATCACCCTGTATATAGATCTCAATAAGTATATGATTAATATTACTAATATATTTTATATATAATATTAACCCATAACCCATATATTAATATTAACCCGGCCGATGTGCAGCGATGGAGGGCCTATGGCCGGAGCGGGATCGAGGTTCCCATCGCCTTCACCGGGCTACATCGGGATGCATCATGACAGGAAGCGTGGGAAGGTGGGGCGATGCCGTCAGGGATGTCCGATTTTGAATTCCCTTTCCTCTACTCGGTGTTGCCGCTTGTGGCTTCTGTCCTTGTCTGTGTATGTCCGTCCCGGTCCAAATTAAATTATACATATATATATATATATATATACATGGATCGACTACCAGAAGGCATACGACTCGGTGCCCCA
>CAJPEV010005682.1:0-13761 GCA_905338385.1 Darwinula stevensoni
GTTCAGTCATCGATTCTTGGCGTCTGAGACTGAAAGCCTGTGTGGATGCAGGCGGTGGACGATTCGAATGAGACTGTGAACTTTTGCTTGTTTCCCTTTAGTGAATCATGTGACTAAGTTCTAAAAATAAATTTTGTTCCGTTGTTATGTTGTCATCATTTTAATTTTGTCAAAAGACTTATGGCGCACCCTGTATTTATTGTTGTTCATAGACCATAGTCAATTACTCCAAGAACTCATATTTCATGGTGTTCAACATATGCACACTTGTTACTGAAGGTGAAAGTTTCAATATTATACACTTATACTTTTGTAAAAATGTCATCAGTTTTCATGATTTCATGACAAAACTTGGCTTACAATAACATATTTAATAAATACCTAATTTATTTTGACAAATTCAGGACTTACTAATGAAGAGATTCCCAAAAAAACATACATTGTTTTTCATGGATCTTTAAGAAATTTTAAGGAAAAGCACCTATTAAAACATTCAGGAACTACTTCTCTTTCTATGGCTGATATGAAGGTCTCAAAATTCAACATACTAACAATTTCTTTCATTGAACTTCTCTGATTCTGGAGATAACACAACCCCATGCCCAGGACCATGACTATATGAATTTCTTAAAAAGAATTTTAATTTACCAAACACCCTGAGTACGTTTTTTATGTAAAGTATCAGGATATATGAGTAAGTACCTGGCATCTGGAAGAAAATTGAAACTGGAGGCATTCATATGTTCTGCAAACAAGTATGAAATTGTTCAAATTCCTGATCTTTATGACAATATATTACAGCACCTAATTGCACAAGTGTTTTTGATTTACATGGCTTCCCCTTAGATGATGAGGATACTCCTATAGAAGAAAATAAAGGAAAATACAAGACATCATGCATCATACCCCAGGTGAAATTGAGTGATTTCCTCAGATAGTAACACTTATATACAACATGAAAATTCAAGTTTAAGAATGCCTTTCCTGCAAAAGGTCAGAGTGACATAAATATAACTGATTGAGACACGTTTGCTGGTTACTGAGCTTTACAGAAAGGCATAATAGACTTTAGAATAATGAATTGCAACAGGCAAATGTCACAGCACACCAGGTATATGCCTTCTTGTTACATTTTCAATGTGCATGAATCAAGAAAAATGATGCACTTGCATCAATATTACAGTCAGTTATTGGTAACCTTCAATATTTCAGGTCATGAAGACAAAAAATTCTCAATCCCAAGTATATATAGGGTATCCCAGAAAAATGTCAACAAAATTTAATACATTTCATATCTAATTGTAGATTGAATAGAGGCATCCCAGATGACAAGGAAACAATGCCGCTTGTGACATCACATATGGAAGTCTTCAAAAGTGCAACAAAGACAAATTATTACTTAAATTGCAACACATGTACCACTTGTACCTAAAACAATAGTAGGCAATAAAAATTGAACATATTTTTCTGGGACACACTGTATAACCAATAAGACAGGTAGTTAAGAGTCAAGGTTAGTCCAAGAAATGGGTTATCATCTAATATCAGGGGAGAGAGGCTGAAGTCCAGTGCCAAAAGAGGGGGAAAGGAGAATTTTGGAGATATCCCATGCAAAAATTCAAGGGTTAAACGAAGCCTAATGGGATGAAAAATAGGTCAACACAGGTTGGTGCTACCATAGCCACACATATAGAATGTTTCTTATATCATGTAGAGTCTGTGTCAATGTTATCAGTTAAAGCCCAATTGGGTTAAATTTGAATGTATTATCTCAAAGAAAATACATTTGATATGCAATTTCATTGTACTTTGAAAGCTTTTCAAATACTGACAATACCTATAGACAAAAGCAGATGGATTGAGATAATGTTATTTTAAAATCACTTTGTAGGGGTTCATTATGACTTCTAGGTGAGCATGCCATTTAAACATACATGCATTTAATATCATATGCATCAATCAAGGGCAGTGAATTAAGAGGGTACGGTCATATCTACGAGAGGAGTTTAGGGTCCAATGGCACTTTATTTTACACACAAGCAACAGCCAATGCAAGAGCAATGAAAAATTGCATAAATGTTGCTGTAACACTGGGTGACGTATAACCTGAAGAAGAAAGGTGAATGAGAGTTCCTTGTAGAAGAAAACAAGATGGTGCTGGACGCTATTACTCCAGCATTGGAACAGCAATGTGTAATCAAATTTCTAGCAAAGGAAGGTGTCAAGGTGGTAGATATCCACTGTAGACTATCATAACAGATTGGTAATGCTGCTCTTCCAAGGCAAACAGTGTACTGTTGGTGTGTGATATGTTGAAAAATGGGCGTGAATCAGTTACCGATGAGGATTGTGCGCACTCACCAGGCACACACAGATACCAGTATTGTGTTCTGGGAAATCTCAAGTGTTATTCATGTGGAACTTCTGGAGCACAGTAAAACAGTTGATGCTACCATACTACCGTGATCTTTTGAAAGGCAAATTGCAGTAGACCATACGCAAGAAACGCCAAGGGCTACTGAGTAGAGGTGTGATAATGTTCTATGATAATGTTCGCTCTCATTCGGTGAACACGATTGTCACAACCATAAACTGATGGAGTTGGGAGATTTTGGAACATCCCCTTACAGTTCAGATCCCTCCCCAAGTGACTTCTACATGTTAGGACCTATAAAAAGAAACATTTGTTTGGGTAGATATTCAAAACAGATGAAGAGGTGTAGAATTGTGCCCTCCGTTGACACCAACACTAACCTTAAGACTTTTTGGTCAAAGGCATACAGGCTCTATCCCACCCATGGGAGAAGTGTACACGTGTAAAGGGTTAAATTAGACAAAGTTTCATGAGTGTATCTCTTCTTGTGCCTTCTGTGGAATATAAAGTGCCATTGGACCTTGAACTCCCCTCGTACATTCCCGAAGCTAAATTCATCACTTTTAGGTTCACTTATTTTGAAACTATTAGAGATAGATAATTGATTTTTTATACATATATAACTAGGTGTTTCCTTAACATGTTAAACCATTTACATTTGCAAGATGTTATTTCAATTTTTATTTTTTTCACACATTATTTTATTGCAACTTACTGCCATATATCACAGATTTGATTGATTTAGTGTTGATAATACATATTCAGCATACCCTGTAAAATTTCTTCATTGAACAGTCCTGAAAAATGGCTGAGAAAAAAAGTGTACCTAAAATTCAAAATTTGTAATATGCCAAAAAATGCATGTAAAATTTAGTCTCCATCTCATGATTCTGTCCTCACTCATTTAGTGCATGCCTGCTCCATATTCTGGATCACATTAGTCCTCCTATTCTCTCACTTTTTAAAATAACTTATGGCTACCTATGAAATTAGTGCAATTAAGTGTATAAAATCTAGTTTTTTGCAAATGCAAAGTTTCAGAAAAATATGTATTGTGCCTCAACAAAACATAATTTACCAATAAAAGTATATATTTTCTTCTTCAGAATTAAACAGAGAATGAAGAGATAAAATAAAATTTAAATGTTTTTTCCCCAAATTTTCCCCTGACCCCTTAAGAGGCATAATTTTCCTCCAATAGGGGTGCAATTGACAAGGAAAATAGGGAAATTGCTGCATACTATATTCACATACCTGTTGCCTAGTCCCAGGCTTCAGACTGAACTGCTTTACTGTTATATAGTATATAGAAGCAATGCATATGTCCCAGGTGGCTCTCATTCCTCTAACTAGATTTTTGCACATTACAATCACTTTCTGCAAAGAAAGAGGGGAATGCATATTATGTCTATTTTGCTTGGGAAGGCCCCTGATGCTCCCAAGCTCATTGTTTTTTTTTCATGCACCCATATATGTTTTTTTAAATGCACAACTGAGATTTTTCCATCACACAAGGCATTGTAGCACTATATTACTCACAAATGTAGCTAAGTGGAGGAAATACTGTGCATAACTGATGTTGAAGCTTGTAACTAATTCAATTCTGTCATGAAATGCAACAATGCATTCATGGACTTCCTACATCTGAATTGTCACTCCTGAGCATGCTAGTGTCCATAGTCTTGGGATACATACAACATGAGACAGAAAGAGCCTGCATGTTATGGACAAGGACTAGGACCCACATGTCCAATGGAAGTTGAGGTTAATTCCAGTACTTTTACAGTGCTTATCGAATGAATTCACCCCCCCTGCAGTGGGCGGTGGTGCTGCTGGCTGTGAGAAGAGAGTGACATCTGTTTTCATTCCATAAACAGCTAAACTAATCACATTTGCGATCCCAGCAAGGTACTCAACTACCATAGACCAGAATGATACCTTGAAGGAGCTTTGCAAACTTGACATAATACAGCTGATCAGAACGAGCAGGAACCAACATTCCTTTAAAAAGTTCGAGTGAAGTGAACCTTGAGGAATGTCAGAGCACCTAAGTAAAAATGATATAGTCACCTTATCATCGACGCAATCACGAAATCAGTCATTTATATAATTCTGAAGCATTTAAAAAAACATATATGGGTGCATGAAAAAAAACAATGAGCTTGGGAGCATCAGGGGCCTTCCCAAGCAAAATAGACATAATATGCATAAACCTTGAGGAATGTCAGAGCACCTAAGTAAAAATGATACAGTCACCTTATCATCGATGCAATCATGAAATCAGTCATATATATAATTCTGAAGCATTTTTATTTTTACCTTATAATTTTATCATACATGAAAAGACATCTGGAAAAATTCACATTTCTCAATATTCCGGAAATCCGAAGATGAGTTAAACGAAATTTTAATTGTCGACTTTCTGAATCCTTCTCCATAGTCTTGGTTTTCACAGCTTTCCTTTCCCTTTCCCTTCTAGGAAAACTTCATATGGCAGGCGATCTACATTCGATGTACTTTTTACAAATAAGAAGAAATGGACTAGAATCCAGTTGATGCCTAAGTTAATGAATAAAACTGATCAAATGTAGAAATACAAGAAATTTGAGCATAGAATGGAATTTTTCCTTCCTCTGAGTCTAAATAATGATTATGAAACCCTTTGTTAGTCAATGGGTATCATTGATGTGATTAAAATGAATGAGAGAAAGAAGTTAGGGGCATGTTATTATCTCCCCAAAAGAGTCTTTCATAAATTAATATGATTTATTTTGTTGGAAGACTAAGCGAGATTTAAATGGAAAACTCAGAATGGATGAATACACTTTCCCCAACCGTTTAGAATGCAGGACATAGCGACATGGGCGACATCTACCTTGAATAGTTGTTATTAGCAGTTACAACATCCGCAGATGCGTCGTAGAAAAGCATGGCGAGTCATAGGAGCCCTTAGTAAGAGGGGGGTGAATTCATTCGATAAGCACTGTATGAGCACATGTCTTGTCTACTGGTAGATGCCATTACACATCATGTAAGCAGTGAATGGGTTAATTTCCAGTGGATAAGCTGCTTCAGTGATTACCTAGGTAACAACTGTTAGATGAAGAGATTGAAACAAAAATATGACTCTCCTCTCGGGGAGGGCATTTCACTGAAAATTCTATGCATTTTCTAAAAAAATTTAACACCTCGTACTCTTGTTTTCTTGCTTCAGGGAGTGATTACACATAATTCTGACTGCTTTGTGCAGGACTTTGAGCTTCTAGCCATAAATTATCATAACCCATTCAAGCAGGAGGTATCCAGAAAGTCATCCTTAAAGACTTCCTGTTGAAAATGTCAAATATCCTCAATGAAATATTTGAATTATTTGGGCTTAAATCATCATTATATGAACATATCATTCTTAAAATTGCTCCTTTGTCAGAGGACAGGCATTCATAGAAACATGAAGCCTGAAGTTCAATCTGAATCCTGAGTCCTTGATAAACAAAGGAAATTCACTGGGAGATGCATTAGACCATGTGAAGGAGTAAAGGGGACATTAAGTGCATATGAATTGCCTTTATTCCACAATGACAAACCAGTCAAACTTTGTCTCAACCTTGACCTAGTGAAATATTCATTGTTGTCTGCATATCACAAAGAACTTAAGCCTAAGACGACACTGCCTCCGAGATCATGAGAATGAGATCTGATTTGAATTGAAAAAAGAGAATAAAAGCCAAAGAAGACAGAAAATACAATACAGCATAAAGCTAACTCTCATGTCATTCAGCAGTTCAAAGAAAATTATTTTGTCCTTCAAAAGTAAGTGGCACCATACAATGAATGAGATTCCAAAACACATTTCCATGGTAAGGACAAGAAAAAGATTTGCTTATCCAGAAGCCCAACTTCAGGTACCCAAAAGTGCTCATAGCACTTTTGGGCACCTGAAGCACTTGGCACTTCTGGCACTTTGCCTCATTAAAGTGAGCAATGCAAAGCATACACAATGAGAAAATTCCAGAGAATCAACTCCAATCCAACTTAGAGCAAAACAAAAAAATCAATATGCTATTATTCCCAGGCCCACCTGACACAGTCCAGTTAGGCCAGACTGTCAGAGGGCAAAGGCATAAACACAGCCAACCCAAGTATAATGAAGGATTAAACTTTGTCCACAGAAGCTGCTTATTTTGATGACACTCTAGGGTGAACTATGAAAAGATATTTAAGCAATCTCATCTAATGGTAAGGAAGGTAAGGATAGGCTTTTATCAAAAAATTCAAAGCTGGGGGTGATTATGGCAGGGAATAAGTGGGAATCAAGAGATTCCCACTTGGCAAGCAAGAAATTCATGTAGGCCAGGGCTTTTCCTAGCCTTCTGTATTTCTCAGCACCATCTTGCCCTCTCAGGTTGACTAGATGCATTTGTACAAATGTTAACAGCCTTCTTGTGTAATTTACTAATTTAAAACCTATTATCCTCCATACCAAGAACATAATCACTGCACTTTGCATCATAACTTTACTGTATCACAGATCAGGACTGGAGATAAATTCTAAGTGCAGCCTATACCGAAGGAAAATGAAGTGATTTTGTTGCCATAAGCCTTGGAAAGGCTAATGGCATGCTTCATGACTTATAAGAGAAAATTAGGCAAGACATTTGAAGTCAAGGTGCACAAATTCAAAAGCAGGAGTATAACTCCTTGGGAAGAATCTCACATTATCTTGCCAAGTTTCTTTTCATTCAAGGATGAATAGGCAAGATATTGATCCTTAAACACCTCTATTCTTGACAGTCACTTCATTTACCTACAGAACACTCATAGTTCTTCAAACAAATAAATGATATGAAAACTTCCAGTCTCACAGCTCCATGCTCAACAATCTCCCATTCCAAGACTCAGCTATATTTGCAGTTCCATTTACAGCAACTACAGCTGTCATTCCTTTAACTGGTATGATGCAGGACTATTGGACCACCAAGGCTGAATTATTTGACCTTATCTGGACGGGGTATGAATGATATCGCCGATGGTCACATACAAGCAAACAGAGGAGTGTCTGTGCATGGTACACAGGGAATGCTGAGTGCTGAAATGTTACATGCAAATATGATTACAAGGACATTGGATGTGTAGGCATAGGATGACAAGAAAAAGGAAAGCCATATAATAGACTTGCAGCTTTAAGACCATTACATGATACTTCAGAATTGCCCCTCCTAGGCCTACTTCAATTTCCTCCTTGGCATCACAGTCACATGGCAGCACATTTGAGTCTAATTTATATGACTGACAGGTAATTACATAACATAATTCACCTTATAGAGTAAAATGGGAGTAACAATTCTGGCTTAGAATTGGTAAAAGAAACTGAAATGGATATCAGAAGTTCTCTCATGGAAAATGGACCAATGCTAAGCATGAAGGGCACTGAAAAATTATTGGTACCTGTGATGAAAATAGTAATGTTGTAAGAAGTAGCAGGCCAAAGCAGCAAGTCTACCATCTGGCTAAAGGGCAATAAAAAGTCAAGTGAGACTAGAACCTACACTTCGCTTGAATCAGAACCATTTGAGGCACGATTCTCTGAGGAGGGCTCACCGTTATGAGCTCCTTGCTTACATTCTTCATGTGCAAGAAGAGGAGATGAGACATCACCTTCCTCGTGAATCTCATCCAATCCAGAGCCATCAAATGCAGGAACAGTGACCTCAACCACTGTAGTTTCTTGGTGTGCAATAGTTTTATCATGATCACATTTCCCATTTCCAGACTCACTCTGGTGGGCACAGGAAGCTTGCCAACTGACAACACAGCCAAAGCTAGGTTGTCTTGTGTCATTCACTACCTTAGATGATGGGACATTCTGCACATAAATGACACGGTTATAAGCTCTCCAACGACGACAGAGTCGAAAGTACATCTTGCACTGAATGTACATGAACACCAGGCCCCCAGAGAATCCTATGGCCACAACAATGAGCTTAGTCCAAAATGGCCAAAGAAGGATTCCTGACTGAACTTCCTCAGCTGTGCGGTCTATCAAGATATATAGGGACCATACAACACAAGTTATAGCTACAATGTGAAACATTACTGAGCAGAATATCTTCCGTCGCTCAATAGTTGGCAAATCCAGTTTCTCCCACTGTAAAAGTTGAAGGCAAATATCATATCATGGGGGAAAATTAGACCAAGTTTAATTTTCAAAGATGTACAATGTATTAAGGCTAAATCACCTTGGAAAATGGCTTGGTCTTAGTATGCATGACGAATCCAAACCTGCAGAGTTCACAGGCTTTGATATCAGATGACTTGATCCACCGCTGAAGACATTCTTGATGCACATATTGCAAGGACCCAGAGCAGTAACATGGAGCAATCAAGGGAGCCTCATAGTCAGCCTCACAATGGCAAATTCTGTTAAAAAAAAAAAAAGAAGTCACAAGAAAATAGTCTACTCTGTTAAAAACAGTTATATATTGTAATAATCCCTCTCTCCTTGGCCATTTATACTAAGGGGAAAATGATCAGACCACTCGTATTAAATAAAGAATCCTATATCAGATGTCAGGTTGTTGTCTAAGAAGAATGCCCAAGAAGAAAGGGAGCATACCTCCTTTTCACATTAAACTGCAAATTAAATGTCTTGAATTCATTCAAGCACAACTGCAACTAACCTGCAGATATCATGGGTGGAAACATTGGAAGAGGTAGAAAAGGCTCTACCAGCACCTGCTAATGAACCTTCATGCTGTTTTGCATCCTCCTTTGTTGTAATAGAGCATTTCTCAGCATCTAAGCCAACACTCACATCTTCCTGATTTCCCATACCAGTTGGCTAGTGTGTCTGGAAGTAGGACAAGATGCTCTGTGGAGCTGAGTATTTCATATTAAGAACCAACATAAACCATTAGTGTGTAGGAAACCTGATTAACTAACACCATCTTTCAAGATTTAATCACATTTCACAATACAAGATCTGATTGCAAACAAGCATTGAGATCATTTGTTGAAGTAAGCCAACCAGATGCCATGGTGCCAGAAACTCATTCAGAAATTCTAAGGCCTCATTTCACATGCATAAAAAAGGGTTTGTGATATAAGAACATGATCCAAAAGTTAGGAGGCCTTTGGGGGGGTGTCATAGCAGGTAGATGCATGTACACACAAAAATTCAAGGATGCATACAAGATGATGAGGGTAAAGAAACATGGTTTGATATGTATGTCATATCATGGGAGGGGGTACCACTACAGCAAATGTTTAATATGACTGCAACCATGCTCAACAAGAGCCTTCATTTTGGATACATTAGCATTAGCTGTCGAGAGAATCTTTTGGGCATTGACTACACTAATATACACATTATATCCTTCAACCGGGGAGGGTAGTGGAATTCTCCTTGTAGATCTTAAGTGTCCCTATGATTGGAAGTCTCCAAGTGGAAAATCTGAGTCCTGTCTGACTAGCCATATGTGGGAAGAACTTGTTCAGAACTGCATTTAAAGGTGCATAAGAGGGTACCATCTCATTTTGACCAATGAGTGTAGTAGCAGCTGACTTTTGCCATAGGAGGGGACAAAGTTCTGTACAAGAGCCTTCCCAGAGATAGCTCACTTGCTCCCCAGATTTGACACCTGATTGTGGAAGCACCTAAAGTCTCAGTCAATGAGAGGAATCCCACGATGCTATCCGAAACAAAAGATATCCATATAGCATTGCAGTCAATACCTTACGATGCTACTGGCAGCTCTTCTAAAACCTTGTGTCCAGATTGAAGGCCCTTGTTGAGGGTGGTATAGCTGTATTTAACAACAGTTATAGTGGCACCCCCCACAACACGACCCATATCTTCAACCAAGTGACTTCACTTGCATCTGTTGCATAAGAATGTTCAGTCAGACACCCAACCACTACACTAACTGCAACCAGGATCCAAATGAATGCAGAGGGTTGGAAGATTAGAGACAAATGAAAAATATCAAAATATCACATCAAACAGGAATATTTATTACTGATTGAAAGGAGACCAACAACTCCAGGACATAAGGTCCCCTTCCTCAGGAGTATCTAAAAGAGGATGAAAAGATGTAGAGAACTCAGATAAAATGAAATAAAATAAAACATGACAGAATCAAAAGGGAGAGAGAAGATGAAAAATTAAATACCTAAGTGAGAACATGAAATGAAAGCAAATAAAAAAGATAGTCACAAAGCAAGTGCAGAGTATAGAGAGAAATAAATCAATAGTGACATATGGAAGGAAAGTGAGGTCATGGGGCTAGATTTTGGAGTCTCTTGCATGCATCCTAAAATTACACCATTGTGCATTCATGCGTGTGCTTGCTTCAACATCTCCAATAGGCCTCCTGACTTACAAAGCACTCAATAAATTCTTCTTTTAATTCCAGGAGAGAGAAAAGGGGAGGAGAAGCGATTAATACTTCTTCCTTCATAGAGAAAAAGATCAAATGCTAACTTTTGGAGGATCAAGTTGTTCTAAGTACGGTCAATTGGCCAGGAACTAGCAAGTTGAGTTGATAGTTGAAAGCTAATATCAGCCACGATGCTGGCAAAAAGCTCATCATAGTAACTTAAGAAATTCAACTTTGGTTAACCTAGCCAATCCAGTGAGAGGCATTCATAGGCCTAGGCTTATATCTGATAGCAAAACGCAGGCCTAGATTTATCGGGGCGTTTTTCCGTTTGAGGGAACGTGAAAATCTGGCTAACTAGAACCGTCTGACAGCATGTTATATTATACCAGACCTACTATATTTTTGAGATAGCCACAGACAAGCCAGAGTAGATAAAAAGCGAGATTCAGCTCATTAAAGGCGACAAAGAGTGTCTCTTGCCCCATGTTGGCGTGACCAGTGCTGCCATCATGCGGAAACTAGGCTAATTCCTCGTTTTTCCTGCTTTTCTCAGTATTTTCGGACTGACTCCCCCGCCCGTTTACTCAGTGATTTCACTTCCAATGTGTATCACCTTTAGCATTCTTCATGACGTTTCTATGGACAATTGGAAGATGAAATCCATAGGACCGTACAAGTTCTAAGTTGATATATATGCAGCACTTTATATTTTTAAAAAAGGTCAAGGCCATTCCCTTGAAGACCTATTTGGTTGAGGATCTTGGAAACTTTTCCCCCCATCTTTTCGTTGGACCTTTTTCATTAAGTGGTGAATATACATATTATAGATCTATGACCACTCCCATCTCAAGGTCTAAGTTGAGACATGAAGAAGCACTTCAGCATCTTTTGATATCTCGAGTCGATTTCGAACGCTTCAGCTACTCCTCATAAGATAAATGTATTTTGATGGGGAGCATGTCGATCAATAGCTACAGTGATTATCTTTTTTATTTGCTTTCATTTCATGTTCTCACTTAGGTATTTAATTTTTCATCTTCTCTCTCCCTTTTGATTCTGTCATGTTTTATTTTATTTCATTTTATCTGAGTTCTCTACATCTTTTCATCCTCTTTTAGATACTCCTGAGGAAGGGGACCTTATGTCCTGGAGTTGTTGGTCTCCTTTCAATCAGTAATAAATATTCCTGTTTGATGTGATATTTTGATATTTTTCATTTGTCTCTAATCTTCCAACCCTCTGCATTCATTTGGATCCTGGTTGCAGTTAGTGTAGTGGTTGGGTGTCTGACTGAACATTCTTATGCAACAGATGCAAGTGAAGTCACTTGGTTGAAGATATGGGTCGTGTTGTGGGGGGTGCCACTATAACTGTTGTTAAATACAGCTATACCACCCTCAACAAGGGCCTTCAATCTGGACACAAGGTTTTAGAAGAGCTGCCAGTAGCATCGTAAGGTATTGACTGCAATGCTATATGGATATCTTTTGTTTCGGATAGCATCGTGGGATTCCTCTCATTGACTGAGACTTTAGGTGCTTCCACAATCAGGTGTCAAATCTGGGGAGCAAGTGAGCTATCTCTGGGAAGGCTCTTGTACAGAACTTTGTCCCCTCCTATGGCAAAAGTCAGCTGCTACTACACTCATTGGTCAAAATGAGATGGTACCCTCTTATGCACCTTTAAATGCAGTTCTGAACAAGTTCTTCCCACATATGGCTAGTCAGACAGGACTCAGATTTTCCACTTGGAGACTTCCAATCATAGGGACACTTAAGATCTACAAGGAGAATTCNCCCCCCCCCCCCCCCCCCCCACACACACACACACACTGTGCCGGAAGCGGTAATGGTAATAACATAGCTCCCATTTCTGTCGCTAATGTAACCAAGGGCAGTATCTTGAGACAGCAGATGTCGCTCAGTTGGATTATTTGTGGCGTCATTCAGAAGAGGATAGAGTACAATCAATTGAAAAAACACCACTTAATGATCGCTACGTTGGCTGAGGAAAGTAATTTCCGCACGTTGAAACTATCCAAAAATCAACTTTACTTGGACCACGACGGGGGTTTATTATTGGTAAAGCTGAGCGAAATTTACAGCCATTAAGAATTATAAGTCCTCTGCGACTGTCGATAGATTTTGGCATACATCCCACAAATTTATTTATGATATCTTCAAGAATTCTAATCCACGTTTCTTCAAGAGCTACAACCCATTCAGCACAATGTTCTCAGCAAACACAAGAGCATTAGAGATATGCTAATATGACGTTCACTTCTAACGCTGTTCCAGCATTGCAGCGAACAGCGTTGAAATGTCCCATTTAGAAGCGTTCAAAACAACGTTAAAACCGAGAGCGTTGGATGAACGCTATTCCTACGTTCACTTCCCACACAGCACAGGTATATCCCAAAGATATCCCAGAGATATCCCCTTGGGACAAGTGCGATGTCCCAAAGACAAGGAGTAGGGACATCTTAGGGATATCAAAATGTCTGGGCCCAATGACATCCCAAGGATANTATCAAAATGTCTGGACCCAATGACATCCCAAGGATATCCCTTTCTTGAAGAAATAGCACATCCCAGAGATGTCCCAGGGATATCCCCATTGGGGCAAGTGAGAAGTCCCAGGTAGTACTTGTAGGGGCCTTATTGTCCGCAATGTATTCATTTCCTATCGCACAGGAGAACCCTTTGCTTTCGAAGATGTCTCTATTTTATCTAGGATCACCTAATCTAAAGTTCTTGATCGAATAAAGAGTGACGATTAAGAGGAAGGAAAATACCGTTCCTGAAGAGGGCCCCATCATAGGAGACACATCTCCAAGGGACGAAATTTAGCACTTTTACACGAGGGGCTAAGAATGGGTCTCATGCCTTTCAAACAGTATGGGCTCAGGCCTCCAACCAATATAGTTGTATCCAGACATGCCGATTAGACATCATTAATGTGAATATAAAGGAATAAATTAAAATTCGGACCGCAATTTTTTCACTTTCC
>CAJPEV010005684.1:0-13750 GCA_905338385.1 Darwinula stevensoni
TGTTTTTGCTTATTGCAACAACTTGTTGGTACACCGCAAGAACCCATCGCAATTTTTATTGGCTCAGGTGGAAATGGGGGGGATGCGTGGGTACTGGCACATTTAGCCCTTAAAGCACAATGGCCCGTAGTGATATACAGCTTGCTAAGCGTCCATGAGTGGGCATGCTCGGATGCGAAGACACCCCCTACCGCAGCACAACAAGCCTACCGCACCTTTGCTAACCTAAATCAGAGCAACAACGCCCCTTGTGAGATCCATCAAGCCCTTGGGGATGATTTCTTTAGCCAATCCTATAGCTACATTATTGATGGCCTATTCGGCATTGGTTTAAGCCGACCGTTACAAGGCCAGGCAAAACAATGGGTGATGATGATCAATCAACACCTTGCACCGAAGTTTGCGATAGATATTCCTAGTGGCTTAGATGCGTTCACTGGGATGCCAATGCCTATTTGTGTGCGTGCACAAACGACGTTAACCATGATTGCACCTAAAATTGGCTTGGCAAATGGCTTGGCGGCTAATTTCCGTGGGGCATTATTTTGTGCGCCTTTGGATGTGCCATTAATTGAAGATAAATTCCTAATCCTAAACCAGAAAACATCGGCTCAGGTACAAGACTATTTACCGCAAACAGAACCGGCCATGCATAAAGGTGAGCGAGGTCATGCATTACTGATAGGCGGTGGTGTTGGTATGGCGGGTGCTTTACAACTGGCTGCCAGCGCTTGTATACGTTCTGGTTGTGGACGGGTGACGGCTTGGTGTGAACAAGAAATGGCCAGTTGTGCAATGGCTGCTAGCCTACCCGAAGTGATGTTTTCTTTTGTTGCTAAAAATCAACAGATTATTGAAAAATCCATTACCAACTTATCGCCAGCTGTGATCGCTTTGGGGCCAGGGTTGGGGCAAGGCGAATGGGGACAAGTGATGCTACAGATGTTACCCCAATGGATAGAACACTCGGCACAGTGTCCTTTAGTTATTGATGCAGATGGATTGAATGGGTTAGCACAAACGACGCATTATTGTGACCATTGGATATTGACCCCGCATCCTGGCGAAGCGGCTCGATTGTTACAAACGACCACGCAAGCGATTTTAGATAATCGGCTACAAGCCATTACGACCCTACAAAAACGCTATGGCGGCGTGATATTGTTAAAAGGGAGTTTTAGTTTATGTTTTGATGGTAAAGAACTGGTGACATGTGCCTATGGGTCAACAGCTATGGCTACCAGTGGGCTGGGGGATGTATTAACTGGTGTGATTGCCGCATTAGTTGCTCAAAAAATGCCCCTATTTCTAGCAGCTCAAACGGCGATGGTCTTGCATGCCAAAGCAGGTGCGTTTGCAAGCCAAGGTCGTGTACGAGGTTTGATTGCCCGAGATTTGTTATCCCCACTGGTTGATTTACTCAATAGTAAAGATCTTTAAGATACGTGTATTTATTTTGAATAATGAATCACTTACTCACACGTCAGAATTGTATCCGCGACAGATTCATACCTGTGACTTGTTAGCTGGATGCCATGAACTCAAGATAACACAATGAATGTTATAATAGAGTTTGTTTATTTATCGTTAAAAGCCTTGTCAAATCCAACTGCTAAGCCGCCCACTAAGTCAAGCCGTCCTGCGAAAACTCACCCGCTGGGGATGCGTTTCCGCTTGGGGCGATTGCTGGTGTGGTTAATCTTATTGCCTGTTTTGTTTTTGATTGCTACATGGGCCTTACTGGGGCATTTCCAAAGTTCTTTGTTAGAGCAAGTAAGCAAACAAGTTGGCGTACCCATTCGTGCACAGACTGTGAATACTTTTTGGCACCAACTTCACCCCACACTTACCATCAAGAATCTTGAGATCGGTGATAAAAATCTCGCGGAGCTGGGTATCATTACAATTGATGATATCCATGCCAGTATTGACTTCCGAAGCATCATTGAGGGGAATCTGGTGTTTAAAGAACTCCATGTCTCTCAAGCTAAGGTTGATATTGTTAAACTCGATCAGCGTTACTTGAGTATTGGCGGCATCACTATTGATCAAACCACGCCCTCGACTAACAAAGGGGCTGATTTGCGTTGGTTGTTAGCACAAAAACAAATTGTCCTGAAAAATATTGAAGTACGCTACTACGATCATACCAATCCTAGCACCCTAGTTGGTCAGACCTATCAACCACTTGGACTGTGGGTACGACAGGGGGTTTTGAGTACCAAAAACTTAACGGGGCATACTTGGCATTTTCAAGCACGCTTAACCGATGGCATGACAGATTTTACCAAAGCTATTGTCAAGGAAGAGGCAATAACGCCCTCAAGTGGCGTGTCTCGACCTCTGAACAACTTGGTTAAGGCTGAGCAATTGGTCGTTAATTTGTCCTTCTCACACAAGATTTTCCATGATGCGGCCAACTACCAAAACTGGGTTGGCAAGGGCGATATCACCGTTCGAGCTTTACCCCTACGCCCAATTTTTCAACATGTTTTACCCAAAATGCTGACCGAGTTAGAGCAGCCATTGGGGGGTTTGCTGAACTGGGAACAGAAACTAAATTTTGCCTCAGGTCAAATCCATCAAGCGCAAGGGCAAATTCGCCTTCGCAATATCAAGGGGCAATTTAAGGCCCGACCCGCTTTTAACCTCCCCGCTATTTTCACCAATTTCAATTATGTACGCGATATTAACACCCATCGCATCACCATTCCCACTGTTGGTATAGCGACACAACAAAAAGCCTATCCATTGCAACCTTTGATCAACCAATTATTGCTCAAAGTCCATGAAGCTACTTCGGTCGAAAAATCTGTGCAAAAAGATGTTCCTGCCGCTTATTATCTTAATGCCAGCTATGATCGTTTGTTTCTTCAACCGGCCTTAAGTTTGATTCGACATTTACCTGTAGATCAGAAGTTGATTTCGTTTTTGGCAGTAGCCAATATGAATGGTTCATTACAAAAAACTCAACTAGAATTAACCGCCACTCCAAAATTAGCGACACTGGCGGAAAGTCCTCGTGCATCCGTGCGTAAAAGCCAAAAATTGGCCAAGAAAGCCCTACTAACGAAGCCAAAGAACCCAGAAAAAAACACCTATCGGTATGATTACCAATACAAGGTATCCACAGCCTTTAAAGCCCTTGAAATACAACCCGTCACGCAAACTTTTCAATCTTTCCCAGCAAAAATTACGCACGCAATGAGCGGATACCCCGGTGGTAAAAATTTATCGGGCATAGTGCAAGCAGATAACAATCGCATTCATTTTACAATCAACAGTCAAAATGGGCTATTAAACTTCCCTGGCATATTAATCACACCAGACATCCCTTTTAAGCGGCTAATTGCATCCGGTGAATATACACACAAAGCAGGCCAGCATATTGTGAATATTCCCTCACTCTTGCTACAAACCCCTATTGCCGATATTAAAGCACAAGGGCAATATCGACTCAATCCTAAAATCAAAAACCAGGGTTTTTTGAACCTCAAGGGTCATGCGCCTGCGCTCCAGCTAGTCGATGTTCACAAATATTTACCCTTTGAACTGCAATCATTAGCAGACTATTTAGCCAAAAGTGTTTCTGGAGGTCAAGGGCACAATTTAACATTTCATATCGACTCCCCACTTAGACCCTTCCCACCTAAAACGACAAAAGAAGGTGTTTTTCTCATTCGAGCCGATTTAAAAAACGGTACTTATAACGCGACGCCGGACTTGCAGGGGAAAAATGCTTGGCCTATTTTCGAGAACATCGACGGGCAGTTAACGCTCGATAAAAATCGTTTAGATATCCAAGTGGCGCAAGCACAGACTCGATCCGTACGTTTACATCCCGTGAGTATAGAATTTCCTGAGCTCAGCGCACACCATGCTTGGGTAAATATCGAAGGCAAGGCCAATGGCTCGACCACTTCGTTTTTAGACTATATTAATCATAGCCCTATAAATGTGATGTTAAATCATTTTACGGAAAATATTAAAGCCCGAGGCGATGGCGCACTCCATTTAAGTTTGAAGCTGCCCTTATCCGATGCAAAGCATACTCAAGTTGCGGGTCGATATCACTTTAAGAGCAATGCAGTAAAATTATTCGAAACATTACCCGTCATTTCTGATATGAATGGGACCCTAGACTTTAACGAAAAAGATTTAAAAGCCTTAAACGTCGACGCCCATTTCTTGGGGGGGGCGGCGCAAATTAAAAAAACGCCGGTTGGACAGGGGTTAGCTTTTGAAGTCAATGGACATATTACGCCTCAAGGCTTGATGGATGCTTATTTACATTCCTCCATTGGTGAATTTGCTTCATATTTTTCTGGCATCATTCCGTATAACGCGGAAATTAATATTCAAAAGGGCTTGCCTACCATTGCGGTGCACTCAAATTTTGAAGGAACAGAAATTCATATGCCTGCCCCCATTGCAAAAACAGCGGACCAAATTGTACCGACCACTTTTGTTTGGCGACAACAGGGATACAAAACCTACAAAAAAATTGATCCACTTTCTGGAACAGAAACTCAGCGCAGCGGGAATTTAGAAGAGTTTCAGCTAAGCTACGGGGATATTTTGTCGGCCAACTTTACTCAGGCCCGACATGGAGATGATATTGATATTGTTTCTGGAGGCTATGGAGTGAATGTACCAGCACCAGTGCCCGATGGAGGGGTCCTAGCCAATGTTCGTTTAGAGTCATTAAATATTGATGAGTGGCGTCAGTTTGTTTCTCAACTTAATGAAAAAATGGGCAATATTAATAATTCCAATACCGACTCCGTTGACAAGAACCTCCTTGATAAGCCTCTAAGCGACACAACGGATACGCAGATTGCCGCCAACTCCAGCCATCAATCAAAGTCGGCTGTGTTGAACACACAAGAAAGTGGTCCAAATGAAAAAACGGTTGAGGAGGAGGCAGAAACCATAGTACAACGTGTGACAACGCAAACCCCAGATCCAGTACAACCCGAGGATACGGATGAAAAAGCAGGGACCACCGCCCCCTTAGAAATGACACAAGCAAATGAAAATAGACTGGAAATTAACAGCGAAGCCCCTAAACACTTAACTGAGCCAGTTCAACAATCGAGCATGGCATCGGAATACGTGCCAACCGCCATTGCATTGCAGGCCAAACAGGTGAAATTATTAGACCGTACGATTCATAATGTGGTCGTTGGTGCTTCGCGTACGGGTGAAAACTGGCAAGCCAATATTGACTCCGACCAAATCAATGGTTTTGTGTCTTGGGAGCCCGGTGCACTCACCCACAAAGGCACACCGGGATTTGCTAAAATTGAAGGCAATTTTGCTAAGTTACGGATTCCCGATGATGAAAAAAACTCGCTACTCGTGGGGGTGGTTGAAAAGGGATTGACAGAAAACGAATATGAAATTCCCGGCCTAAACATTCGTGCGGATCAATTTATTATTTTTGGCAAAGACTTGGGACGTTTTAAGCTGGTGGCAGAAAATGAATTAGCTGGCAAAAATTTAACTTGGCGACTTAAAGAATTGGAGTTAAAAAACACTTGGGGCGATTTGGATGTTCAAGGTCGCTGGAGTGCTCAAGTCCAATCGAGCAAAAATCGTATAGTCGATCCCAATACGTCCCGTACGGATGTGGGTTTTAACCTCAAAGTCTTAGACGGGGGGCAAATGTTTGATACATTTGGCCTTAAAGATGTATTTGCTCGAGGGAGTGGTGTGTCAAGTGGGGAATTTAACTGGAAAGGTTCGCCCATTAGTTTTGCTACGCAGAACCTCAATGGACGTTTGATGATGGATGTAGAAGACGGGGTTTTTCTTAAATTTGACCCAGGTGTAATTAAATTATTAAATTTGTTTTCCATTCCTGGCCTTTTGAAAATGTTGTCGTTTGACTTTAGAGACTTTACCGACAAAGGTACGCCATTAAATGATATGAACCTGAAAGCAGAAATTAAACAGGGCGTAGCAAATATCGACCAATTTCATATGAGTGCGAGCTTAGCTGAGGCGAGCATGCAAGGCACAATTGATTTAAACAAAAGAAATCAGGATATTACATTAAAGGTATCCCCTCAGCTCGACCTTACAACGGCCTCTCTTGCCACTTTTGCGATTAATCCGGCCATTGGTTTAGGCACTCTGGTAAGTCAGTGGATTTTTGGCAAAACTCTACTTAAAGCCATTAAATTGCGCTACAAAATCACAGGCACTTGGGACGACCCAAAAATTGACGGCGTGTCCACTAAAGACAAACCGGATGATAACAAAGCCCCTACACATGCTGACAGCCCCACAAATCAAGTAACAATCACTCCTAAAGAATCAAAAGATACCGCATTGTTTCCTAAGGGCATGACAAAAGTGGATATGCCACTCACGAAGACAAACGGCGATTTTGATGTCAGCTCTGCAACGAACGAAACAAAAGACGACGGCAAACGCTGTTTTCTTGCGGGTGAAGTGAGCTATCCTAGAGGGTTTTAACGATGACAACCCACATGACTCAAGGTTACATGCCCGTCGCTGCCATCCAACTGGTATCGGGCGCCCATGTAGAAGAGAATCTTCATGAGGCCAACCTATTGATCAAAAAAGCAAAAAAATCTGGCGCACAATTAATTGTTTTACCCGAATATTTTGCTTGCCTACCCAAAACACCTTCCGATCGTGTTTCTGCTACTGAGTTCCTCGGCAAAGGACGCATCCAAACCTTTTTAAGTGAAGTGGCTAAAGCAGAACAAATTTATCTCGTGGGGGGCAGTATTGCGTTACACGATGGAGCGGACAAACCCTATGATGCAACATTAATTTATGACCCAATGGGACAATGTATAGGTCAGTATTACAAAATACACCTGTTTTCGTACCAAACCCAACAGGAGATATGATGAACGTCAAGATTTTATTCCGGGCAATCAACTTTGCAGTTTTATGACCCCTTGGGGACGCGTAGGGGTCGCTATTTGTTATGACATTCGTTTTCCTGAACTCTTTCGGCAAATGAGTCGGGATCATGCCACCCCTTTAGATTTAGTCTGTGTTGTTGCAGCATTTACGCACACCACTGGCCAAGCACATTGGGAGATTTTATTAAAAGCACGAGCGATTGAAAACCAGTGTTATGTGCTAGCCAGTGCCCAAGGAGGGGTTCATGCCAACGGGCGACACACATGGGGTCAGAGTTGCTTAATCGATCCTTGGGGCAAAATGATCTCCGAGCTGCCACAAGGTGCTGGTGTCATTGCCGGCGTGCTTTCGTCAGAGCAATTAACTTCCATTCGTACGCAATTACCTGCTTTATTGCATCGTCGTTTAGGATGATTTTAATTCCAATTCCAATTCCAATTCCCGATCAATCGTGTCATTTATCATGCCCCCTAGCCTTACTATAGTCATGTCTTCGTCGTCATTTCACTTACACAATTGATCGGAAAATGGAATACGATGCCTGTCTATAGGATAGGTATCATTGCTGTGTTTTGTCCTCATTGAACTTTACTCGTTAAATCAAATGAATCAATACCTTCTAAAATACAGGCGAAAGCATTGTTAATCAACATTTTACAATTGAATGTCGTGCATGGTCGATACCCAATCGTATTGGGTTAACGACCATTAAGGGAAACTTTAACGTGTGCCGATAGGGGCCATTAGCCCCCCCCATTTTTTTTGTATACAAATATCTGTGGTGCCGTATTGAAGTTTTTGTGAATAGGCTTTTGCTGAAAATAATTGATTGTTTGCATCAGCATATAGTCACTGTCTTCACCAAACTTGACGGGTTTGGGCTCAGGAGGATCAGGTACCCCCTTTTTTTTGCGGTCAGCTAATTCTTGTAAAAAAGTTGCTCGGGCCTTTTCACGTCTTTCACGGATAATTTTCATTCCAGCATCTTCCTTGAGTATATATTCTCCCGGAGGAAAATCGAGCTCTCGATAATTGAGCAGTTCATTGGGTTCCCCGTGTGCATACTGATCCACCTCAACATCGGGTGCGACGCCCCACCCATTGATCGCCTTACCCGAGGGCGAATAATAGTGTGCGGTTGTCAGTTTAATGGCACCACCACCCTCATTTTCCCCTATAGATACAATAGTTTGTACAGAACCCTTCCCGAAGCTGTTTTTTCCCATAATCACCGCACGACCATGGTCACGCAAAGCCGCTGCGGTTAACTCAGATGCTGAAGCACTGGTTTCATTGATTAAAACCACCATAGGTACAGTTTTAGTAAATGCAGGTAAATCCTTGAGGTGATCCGCCTCGTTAGGGGATAAGCGATAATGCACCGGGTTTGCCGTTAAAATATCGGTGCGTTCTTTGCGGTTATCGTCCAGTGAAACAATTTTGGTGATGCTCACATCGGCGGGTAAAAATGCTGCTGCTACACCTACGGCAGTTTGTAAACCGCCACCGCCATTTTGGCGCACATCCAGTACAAGCCCTTTTATTGGTGAGAGATTTTTTTGTGCACGATCGCCATCGAGGGATTTTAGTGCCTCAACCAATTGTGGCAAGGTGCGATCCGTAAAACTCGGTATTCGTATCCATGCATAATCATTTTTGAAAATCCGATACTTCACTTTTGAAGTCACTATAATGTCGCGTACAATTTTTAGGCGCAGGACTTTGTTTTGTGGCGGACGTACCACAGTGACGATCACTTCACTTTTGGGCTGACCCCGTAATAGCTTGATCGCCTCTTTAAATGTCAGGGGAGACAGGCTTTTTCCATTGATTTCAGATATTAAATCATTGGCTTTAATACCAGCCTTGTTAGAAGGCCCCTCTTCTAATACATCATGAACCCGTAACACACCATTTTCACTCCCAACGGTAAGACCCACGCCAGCAAAATCGCCGTGCCGTCCATCTAACATCTCTTTAAATCCTTCTGGATCAAAGTACTGGGCATGCCGATCCAAAGATCCTATCGCACGCTTGGTCGCTTCTTTTAAAAAAATTCCAGTATCTATGTCGTAGGCATATTTTTGTTTGATAAAATTCACGAGGTTTGCATATACGCAAATTTCCTTTTCCCAGCCTGCGGGACAATTTTGGGGGTTGATAGGCCTTTTTGGGGGCAGGGGTACGGGAGTCGTCATAACCTCTGTTGCAGGCAATGCAGGAGTGGTCCTCGCACCATCGGTGGCCTCTTGTGCTTGTGATATAAAAAGGGGGGGGTATTTATTCGGAGTAGAATTTTTAGTACGAAATTCTGGAGCCAGTTTGCTATTGAAGGTGTTTTTTGAGATTGTCACAACACCATCAAGCACAGATGATGTCATGGGTCGAATTCTCGGCAAAACTGCTTTAGGGGCGGCGGCGGGCAGGAGCTCGGACTTTGGGATAGCTAATAAGGGATTGTAGGACTGAGTATTGGCATTGATTACGGGTTTGCTTAACAATTTAGCTGGGCTAAATTTCAAAACATCCTCATTGATCTCGTCACTCGTAGATCCAATATACAGCGGTTGAGCTGAAATAATCGGGTCTATAGGCAAAATGGGACCCAACTTAGGCGTAGCCAGTTCCTGATGGGGAGGTAGGTCATCAATATCTTCTTCTGATTTTGGTGTTTGCGTTAACTCTGATAATGGGGTATCGGTCAAACTCTGAGTTTTTCCTACTAAAGTTTCTGCATAAGCCAAATGGCTAAATAGCCACATAGGAAGAGCGACTGCGAGTGTTTTTAGAAAAGGCGACCCCAATAAGGGCGGTAAAAATGAAAAGAGGGACATGAGCTTATTTGCCTTTAATTTAAATTGGCCGTATTTTTGTACTACTGGTGTTTTAGAAAACATCTTTTGTATCTCGATAGTGTTAGTGTGAGCGTTAGCGTTTGTGTTTGCCTCATCCCATTCCAACTCCATAAGGGATGTATATCGGAATAACAACAAAGATATGACAAAGAGTCTGGCAAGGCGGTGCGACAAATGACTCTTTCAATTTGGCGTAGTAATACCAATTCTCCATCAAAGCGCTACTTTGTCATGGCTCCTAGCCTTACAACAGTAATGTCTTCGTCGCCATTTCGCGGTGCACTTTGATGGAGAATTGGTATAAGACACGCCCTACGTTTATGTCAACCGCCTGCCTATTCATTAATAAAGCATATTCATACGTTCAATCCCACTGTTGGTCAGTATACCGTAGTAACGGTTATACCAAAGTTCGACGATAAGCCTGCCCAATCTCATCTTCACGATTGACCAGCCGCTTATGAGCCTCGTTAAGTGCATGGTAGGGCAAATAGGGAAATAAATGGTGCAAGGCATGGTAGCGCAACCCTACAGGACCTATCAAGCGGGACATGATGGGGTTGGAAGTATAATTAATGGAATCCACCAGTTGAACGGGAAATCCTGCGGGAGATTTCGGGTGGCGATAGTGATGGGCAAAATAAGATACTCGTATTTTATCCAAGCAGGCCTGCCAACCAAATACTACGGATAACAAAGCAAAGCCCTGCCAAGGAATTATCTGCAAAACCGCTAACGCAATCCAGCCCCAAGCAAACAACATACACCCTAAATCCATCAATAAATAAGACTTTGTTTTAGTCGGGTCAATAAACGACTCATCAACTTTAGTCACAGCAAGATAGTGCAATTTTTTCTCCATTTTGCGACGAAAACTCGTCAACAATGCTTTTATGAGTGTCTCTAAAAATTCCAATAGGCATGATCGGCAATCATAAAACCCCAACTTATTTGATAGAGATCTCTAAAAGTGCATGATTTGTTTGTAATGGATTAAGACCAGAGGAGTCAGTATGTTAAAGGACAAAATCACCAGTGGTTTTGAAATTGCCGAGCACCTTTCCGCTCCACACGAACTCGTGAAGGATTTGCGACCCTATAAAGCGGCAACTTTTTATATCGAATTTACGCTCACGATATTGTGTGTTTGGGGGATTTGGCTCATTTCCACCTTCATCATCCCAAAATGGTTGCCCGCCAATTGGCCGTGGTATTATGTGATGCTAATACAAGTGTGGGGGGCAATGAATCAAGAACGTATTGGGCGGGTCACCGATATGCATATTGTGGGTGATGCGCAAGGCACCTTGCACTTAGAAGCTTACCGAGCAAACAAACCCCTATTGGCGGCAATTATCGAGTCCAGTTTGATTGAGGGAACTCTGTCTCAAGCGATCCACTTTAATTCAAAAATTACAACCCTTCAAGCAAGCGTGATACAAATGACCACAGGTTCTGACAAGATCACACTCGAGCTGAGTAATCGTCGCTTGATCGACGGGCAGTGCGTCATGGCTTGTGATGGTGCCAATTCTTTGCTAAGGCGGATGGCTCAGATTGATGTCGCCATGCATGATTACCAACAAACGGCCGTGGTTGCCAACTTTCACAGCCATAAGCCTCATCGAGGTTTTGCGAGGCAGTGGTTTTTGGGTCAACAAAACACGATAGGGAATAATGGTATTTTAGCGTTATTACCCCTCCCTGCCAATCGCTTATCGATGGTTTGGTCTGTCTCAAGCGATGAGGCCAAACCCTTGCTTGCCTTGTCCCCTCAGGCACTGTGCCAAACAGTAGAACGAGCCGCTATGGGTGCGGTTGCCCAAGAAACAGGGCAACTGTCGATTTTAACGCCCAGCACGTCATTCCCATTGAGAAGTATTATTCCGCAACGCTTAATTGCCAACCGATTTTGTTTGCTTGGTGATAGCGCTCATACCGTACATCCTTTGGCAGGTCAAGGTGTAAACTTGGGGCTGCGGGACGTGATGACTCTAGAATCTGTTTTGACAGAATTAAAGCCGCGGGACTTGGGTCAAAGAAGTTTTTTACGACAATATGAGCGCCGACGTTGGCGGGACATTTTTGCGATTTATGGCGTCACTTACCCTTTGGCACATTTATACAATTTTCCGATGGAACCTGCAATGTTGTTGCGTAATATAGGCCTATCCGCCATCAATTATTTACCGAGCCTAAGAAAATGGCTTATTCAACAAGCTATGGAGTAGCCCCATTATGATACCAGCACCCTTTTGCCGTTTTGTGTTCGTTGGCCTCTTTTCATTGACGGTGATAAGCTGCGATGCCAATCAATCGCAAAATAGCTCATCATCAAAACCTTTGGCAGAATTGCAAGCTAAAAACAAAACACTAGAGCCGATGGCGACGCGGGAAAATGTCCCTGCATCGGCCACAAAACTCGCTGATGTCAATCCAAAAGATATGGAATTGGCGCGGCAAAGTTTCACTAAAATGCTCCAAGAGCGTGCTCAAGTGGCAGGTCAAAAATTTGATCCCTCCATGATCAAGTCGATCCGTGCAACCCCCTTAACGGACTGGTATCAAGTCTATCTAGGTGGAAAAGATTTGGTTTATATTCATAAGGATGGTCAGCACATGATGCAAGGTGACTTGATTAATTTCAAAACCGAGGAAAATATTACACAAAGGGCAATTGATGAGCTGAGCAAAATCAATTTCAGAGATTTGCCGTTAAATCAGGCTATTACATGGGTGAACGGTAAAAAAACCAATCCAAAATATGAAATTGCTGTTTTTGCCGACCCGAACTGCGGCTACTGCAAGCGTTTTGAGCAGTCTGTACAAAACATCGATGGACTCACCTTGCATACGTATATTATTCCCATTCTTTCTGAGGATTCTCAAACCAAAGCAACCCATATTCTTTGTGCTAAAGATCCTGTACAGGCTTGGCGTAACGATATGCTTTATAACGAATCCCCCGAAAAAATCATCGACAAAAATTGTCAAACAAAGGCGGAAAACACACTCATTAAAAATCGACAGTTGGCGCAAAAATATGGCGTTACAAGCACGCCTCATATCTTTCTGTTAAGTGGTCATAATATGCCCGGTGCCATGCCCCCTGAACGCCTCATTTCTCTGTTAGAAAACAATCCCCTCAAATAAATTCCTTATGCCACAGTCGCTCATTGATTATCATATCCAGCTTTGTAGAGCCCACTTGCATTTGATTGATGTGACACTGACTGTACATGCGCCAAATTTAGAGGGGCAGGTGTTGCAGTTCCCAACATGGACACCGGGAAGCTATTTAATCCGTGAACATGCCCGCAATATTGTTCAAATTCGTGCGAGTACCATCGATGGGGAAAAACTTCCCCTCAAAAAACTGAATAAACATTCGTGGCAGTTGCCCGCCTTGGACTTTAATCAACCAGTCAGGGTTCAATATGTGATATATGCTTGGGATTTATCTGTGCGCAGTTGTTACGTTGATGCAAGCCGCGCATTTTTTGATGGGGCCGCGCTTTTTTTTGCGGTAGAAGGGCAAACTCAAGAGCGTCACCATATTCATATCACATGTACCGATCAAAGTTGGCAAATCGCGACAAGTTTGTTGCCAATCGATCAAGAAAATACCTTGCTTTACGGATACGACCAACATTTTTTTTCCCATGACTACCATCACTTAATAGACTGCCCAGTGGAATGTGGTGTCATGCAATCGACGACTTTTGTGGCTGGAGGTTGTGTGCACCGCGTCGTGATTGCGGGTGTGGTGCCTTTTTTGGATTTAAAAACCCTCCAAGAGGATCTGCAAAAAATTTGCCAGAGTCAAATCGATTTTTTTGACCCCGATCACCACCAAAGCCCAAACACTCATTTTTTGTTCATGATTTATGCTACAGATGAGGGGTATGGTGGGTTAGAACATCGATCTTCTACGGCACTATTATGTAAACGCTCTCAGCTCCCCGTGATGCATAAACCTGTAGACCTTG
>CAJPEV010005686.1:0-13724 GCA_905338385.1 Darwinula stevensoni
AAGGTGGGGGAAAAGCGGGGGGGAAAAGGGGGGCCGGTCGGGCAAGAGTTGCGGAAACCGGCCGGGTTTCACCCGGTTTCGGGAGTTTTCGATGATGAAAGGGAACGTGACACTATTGTGGGTTGCCAGGCGCGCCTTTTTTCTGTGCTCGCTGAGAAAATTGTTGCTTTAAATTATTTCAAATAATTGAACTATTTTAAGTAATTGTAATACAAAATTTAATTAAACTGATCAATGACCTTTATTTTCATATGATAAATTTTGAGTCAAGAAAGTCCAACGCGACAGGAAAATCCAAATGCGTCGCCGTGCCAGGTGGCCATGCCAGGTGGCTGCTTTTCGTCGCATTACACAAGGAAATGCTCGTGACGTCACGTTTGCAATTAATCTTATTGGCAACTCTCTATACAGGATTGGCAATTCCTCTGGGGGGGGCAACACCGACCTTTCTCCCCTCTCATTCAAAGATGGGGGGCCGCCTCCCTCCGCTCCTCTCCTCCTCCTCCTTCTCCACCAGGCTGATCTCCTGCCAGAAACCAACTGCAAGAGAAAATAATTTCAATTTCACGATGTTACGCATGCAACGGAAGAAAATTTTCACGAGTGAGTCATTCCATACGAACTCAACCATCTCAGATTTCGCGATTAAAAAAAAATCCAGCGATCGCAGTCAATCGAACGACTCCGTAAAAAAAAAGAAGAGAATCGGCTCCATTAAGTCTGGAAAACGGGAAAATCCCATGGAAAATCCTCCAATTTTCACGTCGGGAACCGTTCATCGTGCGGGGGCGTGCAATAGCTCGAATCGGAGCTCTTCGATAGATGAACGATTATTTTCATACGTCTTTGGAGTTTGAACGAGATTTTATTTTTATTATTTGTTTCATGCGTGGGAGAAATCCACCCCGGAGAGGTTCAAACGTCCAAAACAGAGACCGTCTCTGCAACATAAAAGGGCACGAACGGAAAATTCCAGTTGGAATCCTCCAGTTCCAGTCGGGTGGAAGGGGCCTGGGAAAGGGGCCTGTTCCTCTCTCGTGAAGGGCCAGTGTAGACCCTTATGGTTTTTACGGGTCGTTCGCTAAAGGTAAAATGCGTAATGCTAGAAAGTCATGCAGAAACCATATGGGACGAACCCGATTACGAAGCTCTGAGGGACCATTCTAGGTATGCACAACTGTGTACCGCGATCGCAAGGTCCGCCAAGGCAAAAATGGCAGAAATGGTGAGATGATGCGAAAAGGTGCGGGGAAGAAGAAGCGAAACGCCCGAGAAGATGCGTCTTTCGCAACGGGACAGGATGGAGCAACGGCCAGGTGCTTCCTGTGATTCGGCGCTCCGTGCCTCCGGAGCGGGACCGGCCTTAGGCATGTGCCCCCGCGCCGGGCGAATGTTCACCAGGCGCGCCAGGAACGTGACCGGATGAAGCAACGATGATTGCCACCCCCAACTTTTACCTCAGAGTGAAAATGCCAGAGGAATCCATGTCAAATGCGTTTGGGTTTGGCTGAAAAATTGAGCACGCAGCAAAATACCCCACGAGCAAGGTTTTTATTTTATTTATTTATTTCGAGAAAATACGTTTCTCAATTGTACCTGGTTTCATTTTCTGAATCTTTTCTGAGCCAAATAAATTTTCAGGATGAGAGGGAAAATTATTTAATATGAGTTTCGGATTCCCTGCACACCCCTACTTGGGTACATCCTAACCCTTCATCACCCTGGAGCACCCTGGACGCCCTGGAGCACCCTGGTGGCCCCTTCTGGTCGAGTCGGAAAGGAGGAGAGCAGATTCAGGGCTGGAATGGCCATTCCGATAAATTTTTTTGTCGGCCATTGCATCGCTCACGGTGATTTTAAATGGATTCGTCTCACCTTCAACATGGGCTCCATTAGGTAACATTGCCCAACTTAAAAGGTGGTACGCATTCACTTGCAAATCAGCACGACAGCCCAGGCGTGACCCATCGCCTTCATACCTATTGACCTTCTCCGTATTTACTATTGCGAAAAGGCGATCCACTCCCACGCTGGCAGGACACGAGCGCTCGAGCCCATCCGCTGGAGGCGCCGAGCGACGACTGACGGGGAGGCCAGGGAACGCCGGGACCAAACGGCCATGGCAGAGACATCTAGCGGTCGCGATGCAAGCAGGCAGTTACGCGCGGGAAGTCGACGCGGCTTCGTCGGTGACGCTGGATTCGGATTCGCTCCGGGTTCGAACTCTCGAGTGAACATTTCCAGTTTGATTCGCGTTAAGTGCTGAGAAAATGCGAAGTGAATCGGTAAAAGGACTCGGTGATTCGCTACGCCTATGGTATTCTAGGCCTACTTGAATTAGGCCCTGCTCCTGGTTACTTCCCTAGTTAGAGGGTTTTAGTAGGCATGAGAAATAGTTTTTAAACAGTGAAGGGCCATGCTCTCATGCTGGCTAGCTTGGATGTAGGCCCTGGCCAACCTGGGCCAACCGCAAGCTCAGGATATTGTAGACCTAGGCAAGTTAGTGTGTCTTGATCGATTGGAATCCGTTTGAAGGCAGGCCTAAGAGGAGCATCGAGCATCACTCCCAGAATAATCCACTATTTATGGAACTTATTGAACAATGTAGGCCTAGGCCTTAGTGGAACTTTTGTATTTTTCAGCTGAGCCTACATACAGGTTTTCATTTAAGGAATGTAATGTAAGCGTGAGGTGGTGGTAGTAGGGTGAAATTAAGTCAGAGAAACAAATCTCTTAAATGAAAAAACATTTCCAGCATGCATGAAAACTTTTTCTTCATAATCTAGATTGTTTTCAGTTTGGTCAATACCCAGTAAACCACAAGATATTGTGGTGTCTATCCTTACCCTTACTGCCTGCTCCTCCCTCAACAGGGGACTGGTAGTGTTGTGGCTTGTGACTTGGATGTTGATACCAAGTATTGCCAATTCAATCCTGGCTCCCCACACTCCATTTTAATGGGTAGGGTGTTGCCAGTATATTCAACTAAGATTTGTGCAGTTAGGAAGAACAGTTGGGTTTATTATAGAGAAAAGGCTCTATAGGAGTTGTGCCCAGCATGGGAACTGGCTGGGATATTAGAGTTGCCTGCCCAGTATATTGATGATCACATGCATGCATCTGCTGGAAAGACAAATGCAGTGAAAATGAAACAAGGCAAATGGACTGTACTTAAGAATTCAGCATGTGTTAACTAGTGGGCTCAGCAGGATGAAAAGGCAAAAGTCTCTTTCACAAGACCCTTGTGTGGTCTTGTGAAATCATATATAAGTTTAGTTAATGGTATGTGCTCAGGATTAATCAGCCAGGAAGTGAAGCCTCCGAGAGTTCAGACATGCATAGTAAGCCTGTTGTATTTTTCTTTAGTTGCAGTTTTGCCCAAGTAAGTTTTTCCTTAAATTCCAGAAGCACCTTCTCTCAATGGACAACTAATTCACCAAGAGTCCTGTTTATTAGGTCTTAGGTTAGGTCTTTGCCAACTGGGCGATGGAGCAGATTGCAGCTAACGTTTTGTTCTGCAGATGGACATCGGTAGCGACAGGGTTACGGTTCGAGGGGAGAGGCTCGATGCTACCATTCTGTACGATAAGGTTCTCTCGGTGCACGACAGAACGATCGATGGGTGCGGGACGAAAGTTTCCAGGAGGTTTCTTGTGACGACTCGCCTCTCGGCTGTGAACAGCAAGGTGAGCGGAAAATGTTTTGTAAAGTATTTTTCTGTCATATCCCACATATTTTAAAAATATTTTAACCAATTGCCTTTTATCCTCATAGTATTTTTGTTAAAAATGTACATCTAAGTTGGCTTAAGCCTATTGGAGGAACAGAGTGACAATCAAATCCCTCTCAAAGGACTTAACACACGATCTTTTTCATTCCTTTGCCCGCTTCCCAGGAGCTGGAGGTCCTGATCACAGCCGACGAGGAGCCTTGCCTCTTCTTGAACCTCAAGATCCAGGAAGACGATTTCCAGGCGCTCAAGTCGCAGCAGGGTCTCCTGGTCGATTTCCAGACCTTTCCGCAGAGGTTTCTGGACCTTCTGGACCTCTGTTCCAGAGATGGCGAGAATGAGCACCCGAGGTGAGTCGATTCCCCTCACCCCACTTCAAAAATAGTGATTTGTGATGATCAGACCCAGCATTGTTTGTCCCTGAACTGTTTCATATATTGTGTAATTATAGATTTATTGCAGTTTTTTTGCGATTTTATTGCAGGGTTGCTAATTTTAATTGACCCTCAGATCCGTCTTCGAGTGTTTGGTTTTATCTTTCAATTTCATTGCATATTGCAGAGTTTTGTCAAACCTAAAAATCTGGAATTTTACGAATGGCAAATAAAAATGCAAACTGCCAACAAAAAAATAAGGGAAGTAGGAGAATGCAATTTTCTCCAGTGCCAAAAAAAAAAAGAGATGGGTGAGAAAGTTATTATGTGAGGTTGGTTGGGGATTCCTCCCTTCAGAGCGCTTCGTTCCACGACTGATCTCTGCGAGCGGGCGAGAGGCGCCGCTCGTGGGGCATTCGAACCGCCTTGAGGTTGTCAGTTGTGGCGGCAGGCTACTCGGACGAGGACGTTACGGTGTCGGGGTCGTTGCAGGATCCGGGGCGGGTCGATCCCATAGATTGATGCGGATGGGATCCGTTTGTATGAGAAAATTCCCGCTCCGCTTTTGGGCGTTCTTTACGGAGCGGTGAGAGATATATCTAGCGGGAGAAAATTGCTCCCCCGATACGCGTTCGTGCGCGGACGCCCTAATGGACGAGACTTTTTTTTTTTTTTTTTCGCTATTCGACCGTGAAATCTAGAGGAAATGATCGAAGGCGATGGATTTGTCGACCTTCGTGCTTGGTGGAACCGACAGGTTGGGGGAGAAATGTCTTAATTTGCAGTTCGAGGGTAAATCGCGAGTGATCGGGGTGTGCCCTCGAGAGACGACAGGAAAGAAAGAAGATAATGGGTAGAAAGTGATACGAGAATCAAGGACATTTCCCTGCTCCACTCGAGTGCGCACAAGTGTGTCTCTCTTTAATTCTTGTTTCTTTTTTTTTTTTTTTTTTAATCACCCTAAACGGTGTCTGGATGCCTGGGAAAAGCGGAGACCATGTCCAAAGGCGGAGATCCGCTCGAGTCGACCCGATTCCGCACCGGTAATGGGGCTCATTTAGCCGGACAGAATGAACTCGTGATGTATGAACATTTGCCACGTTCAGGGAGGAGACAAGGGGATTTAATATTGTCCGATTAATCGATGGAATGGCTTACAATCGATTGAATTTCTTTATTGATAGGCGACTCTCATCGTATTTAAATTCTACTTCCTGGTATTATGATTCTGGAACTGTAGCACTGACGTTCGTCTTTCCACTGTCTAATTTCTCACGTGCTTTTTTTTTTTTTTTTTGTTCCACGCGTGTGACAGATTTTTGCTTCACTTGAGTAACGTGGAGAGGGGCGGTCAAGGGCCGGCGAGGCAGTATCTGCTGGAGGTGGTCGAGTCCAATCCCTTCAAGCACCTGTGTCACCTGGCGCTGAAGCTCAACCAGGGGACGGATTCCCAAGTGAAGAACTTCCTGGCTGCGACCCTGCTCAGGCTCAAGGTCTTGTAAATTTGGAACTCTTTTGGTATTCTCGCTGGTTGCCCCGCAATGTGAGTAGAAGTGATTTTGGCCCTTTGGGGCTGCAGATTTTAAGATTTTCGTTTTGTTGGAATGAAAATAGAAAATTTAGAGAGTTTTTGATAATTTCCTTGGAAATGTAGAGGTTGCTCTAAGTGTCATAAAAACCGAGGCTTGAGAATCTGACCATTTTACCAAAACAGGAGTAATATTAAAGTTAAGAATGAATTGGCTAATGGGCGATGGGGGACCTTGCCCGAAAGAAAATCCAAAAGTCTAAATTTACCTTACCGTGATCGGATGCCAACAAGATCATCGTTTCACACGAGCTGCCAGAGCTGGCGCCTTGATCCAAGTCTTAATCTTAATCCTTAATCCCTCCAGACCGAGAAGGAGCAGCTCCAGCTGAGGCTGAGGGGGACCGAGGACAGCCTGGCGAAGCAGCTGGAGGGCCTGCAGATCGAGCTGGACCGGCGGACGCAGGAGGTCGACAGCGCGAGGCGGGAGCTCAAGGAGACGACGGCCATGTTCACGTCGCGGCTGGAGAAGGATCTCTACGCGGAGCGAGACAAGGCGTCGCAGGTTCGGAATGATCGCGATTTGGGGTGTGCAGATTGTTTTATCGGTGTTTTGATGCCCTTTCTCATTGGCTGTTTGGACGTCTTCCCGATTTTGGTTTCATCCAATAGTATGCAGAGTTGGGCAGGATATTTAATTCTTTCCCCTCTTTAATACTGAATTTTAAAATTATTTTGCATGAGATGGGTTGGCATTTATAAGTCCTGTTGAGTTGAGGAAATTTCATCAGTTCATCCACCATTCACCGTTCATCAAAAAAGATTGATCCGGTTTCTCTTTGCGTTTCCCTCTTGGTGAGATGTGCCTTGCATGCTCCTTTGCAGACTCAGAGCACATGCATAGCCAAGTACGAGACGCAGTTGAAAGATCTCGAGCAGAAGCATGCAAGAACTTCTCAGCAGTTGGAGGCTCGGATCACGGGGCTCGATGCGCATAATCGGGATCTGCAGGAGAAGAAGGTCCAGGCTGAAGCTCATGTGAGGTAAGATGTTATGGCATCTTACATGATTTTGTTTGCAGTTGTATGGGAATGACTAGATTCGCTTTTTTTTTTTTTAAATATTTATTCCTGTTATTTCTTCATTGTGTGCATTTGCAGTATTTCTTCCTAGTGGAGGAAGTTCTTGTTGAGAGTTTAGGCTTCTCAAGACCTGTTTTGGTTTTCTCAGGTTCTCTTGTCTTCCTTTTACATCTTTGGAGAAATTTTCCTCATTACAAAATCAAGCAACAAACATTCCTTAAATGCCCTGTATTTGCATCTTCTAGAAAAGTTTTCCCTTGTGCGTGTCTAAAGGTTGGGGATGGGGGAAACCAGAGAAGTTTTTGTTGAGCAGTTATGATATGAATCATGGCCTCATGCTGGATGATAAGGCAATTGTGTGATATTCACCCCAGTGTAGGGTGAGTGCCCTCATTGCTGGTGAGCTTGGTACAAGTGCATGAATTGGCTCTTAAAGCTCCTGTCTTGCTACCTTGTAAAGGCTTCCCATGGGCTGTGAATCAGCTGTGTAAATGAATTAAAGGTGTCAAGAATGATGGATTGACCCCGAAGGAATTCTTGTAATTGTTGACCGTAAGGATGGGACTGATTCCGTCATCATTTCGATCAGGGAGCTGCGAGGAAAGTGCTCCAGTTTGGAACTGGACGCCAGTCGCCTCCGTCAGGAACTGAACTCGACGCGACAGCAGTTGGGGTCCCGGGATTCCGATGCCGCCACCAGGGAGAAGGAGCTGGCGCAGCTGCGAACCCGGCTGGCCGTCTCGGAGCAGGAGGCCAGAGACAGGGACCTGGTTGGCAAGAGGCAGTTGGAGCTTCTCTCCTCGGCACAGGAACAGAAGGTATCGCCGAGTGGCCGTAGGAGGTCCAAAATTGAAATTCCTGCCTGCAGACTGTAATAGAAAGTGATCTTGTGTTTCTTGAATCCCTTCCATCAATTCTGCAGGAAATTTTTTTTTAAGCTGTGGCAAGTCCATTGCACTTTCTGCTGCCCTTCATCTCCAGTGTCAGCTTGTAGAGTTACTCTCATTACACCTTCTACTTGGCGTGAAGGCATAAATCCTTTTTGAGATATGACCTCATATTGAGGTCAGACCCTTTTCAGGTCTTTCTGACCTATGAGGAGAGATCTGATCATTCAGGCTTTTCCTCTGCTCTGGTTGTCAGAGACAAGACCTGCTTGGTAGAAATTTGTAGTCCATAACCTTTGAGCATCCAAAGTCTGTAAGATTTCTTTGCACACTTTTTTAAAAATTATTAGGGTGGTTTTATGCAGTGTAATACAGTTGAAAGTTGCTACTATAAGTTACTACTGTGAACCCTATGCACTACTGTATCGTATGCAAATACTCCCAAGGAATTGGGTAGGCACCTATTTCATGGAAGTACTCTCACAGGCAATAGTCCTTTGCAGGAGTGAACTAATCTTTGTAACTTCCATGCAAATTACTGTGTGTAAACCTACCCTTGTACTGGGAGCTTCCATAGTCTGGAGATCTCTACTCATTGGCCTCCCAAAGATAGCATTGCTTAGTATGTAGAGATTCTTGAGTGCCAGCAATTTTTGCAGAATTTAAACATTACAGTTACTGTCTTCATATAGGTATGATGCAAAGGAAAGAAAATTGGAAGAAGGAAGAGTAGGCATGCCTGTAAGGGACTATTTGAGTTTGGAATACTTGGCAGAGTTGTGTTAAGTTGAGGGTTCATGTTGCATAAAGACTACAATTAAGTTGGCTGATCATTTCATTTGTATGGCCTTCAGAGTGCAAAGAAGTTTGCAGGGCATGCACATCACTCTTTTTGACAGATTCTTGCATGTCTGAGTGTTTGATGCTTAATGCTCATAATAGGACTAAGTTATTGTGCATAAGTTCCTTAGAGGTTTTTTTTTTATGGAGAGGAAGTTTCCATAGATTCAAACTGAAATTTTTTTTTCTTTCATTTTAGTCCCGGCTGGAGACTCAGTTGGAGGCCCTGGGTGCGACGCTGGTTCGTAGGGAAGAATCCATTCGAGGCATGTCTCAGGAGCTGTTCAAGGCCAACCAGATCATCAAGAAGTTACAAGATGAATTACATGCCCAGCTCAACAAGGTGTGCCTCGAGGACTTGCTTCTTTTGGATCCATTCCAATCCTGTTTTGACGCATGCCTTGTCAACTTTGACCTTTGATCTCTGAATCAGAAATCTTTCATAGATAAGATCAGATTCAATCCCTGTTTTATTGATAACCGTTCATAGCACATCAAATTAGATTAGTTTATCCCATTTAGTTGCAGCTCAAGCATGGTAGATCAGCATCCTGCCATTGTTTGCCTATCATCTTGTTTCATTATGACCTTTTTCACAGCTCAAGCTGAGGACTCAGGTGGCTACAGAGCAAGAGAAAGTCATCGGCGAGAAAGAGGCCGAGCTGAAGAGTTTGAAGGAGGAGGTGGAGGCGAGATGCAGAGAGCTGAGAAGAGCAGAAGACGAGAAGCAGAAGCTGGAAGAGCGGAACCAGGAATTGGAGCAGCGAATCAGGGATTCCGAGAAGATCATCAAGACCAATGAAAATGGTATGAGTGCTCCTGATGTTAAGAAATGTGATACTACATTCTTCACTTGTTTTTGCGTTTAAAATCAATGTAGGATGTCTCTTTGTTCAGTATGTGACACGTGAGGAAAATGTTCATTGATCAGACAGAATACCAGCGCCTGTGACGTGGTGCCAGAAGCTGACACAGTGTCTACCCATGCCAATCATTTCTTTGTACATCCATAGAATTTTGTTGTTGATTGCATGATCACTATAGGCATAAAAAATTATTATAAGTTTGAGTTAATAGTGAGTAATTATATTTTTCCTGACTCTCTTACAGGCCATGTTACCTCTTCAAAATTGATACAGATGTTTTGTGCAATGTAGGTAGATTATTTATTGTAGGCCTCCTGATATGGCCATTGTAGTAACTGTAACATCCCCATGTTTAGGTACATTCTTGAAATGTGATACATGTAGGTGATATATATCTCATTCACTGTTCTTAATGCAGGTGACTAAAGGTTCTTACTCTCTTTTACAGTGATAAACTGGCTGAACAAGCAAGTGACAGCAGGGATGCAGATAGGGGGAGGGAGGGATCATTCGGGTCCCTCACTGGTCTCCTCGACCCCGTCCTTGCCGTCGTCGCGGCTTCCTCCTCTCGGCGTTGCTGCGCCTGCACAGGTGAGGTTTTGGGGAGGTTTATAGAGAATCATGCCACATCCTTATATTGTCATGGATTTTCCTGTTAGAGATTAGGTTGCCGAGAGTCATGTATAAGTTGCGGATGAATGTGTTCTGCCTCCAGTGTGCTAAATGAATGAGGTGAAGATCATTGCATCCTCACTGTCAATCATTAGACTCATCTTGACCTATGTCTGTTCTGCTCTTCTGTTACTTATGATGCCTTTCCTATGATGCATTCCCATTTCAGTTAGCCTAAGCATATCTGCCTTAACAAGTCATTTTGCAGTTGAATTGTCATTGTATCTTGAATGAGCATCCGTCCATCCTTGGCTCGTACTTGTGTTTGCAGATGCCGAGTGCCATCAGGGACATACCAAGTGGATTTAATCCCAAAGATAAAGAAAAGTAAGTGAGCTAGGAGTATGAGTGACATCCCTTCGGTCCTGTTCCAAACTCTGTTTTCAGACCAATAATGATTGAAATTTGCCATCCATATTAAGTAAGAGAATATCTCCCAGAAAGAACTAAGAGGGGAACGTATCCCTTCTGTAAAGGAAAGTAATGGCTATTTTGGTACTGGGGGAGAAAGGTGTGTGAGAACAGCCTACTAGCATTGATGGAAAGTAATGCATTGCAAGTATTTTTACTGTAATTTCTTATTTTCTCTTGAAATAAGGAACTGAATGAGCTACTTGCCAAAATGTAATGATTGTTTCAGGCCTATTGAATGAAAGTAATGTAATTGCTATCATTTTTGTTTTCTCCTAGTAAGGTAATTACAGTGTAATTGCCTCCAATAGACCTTTGGTTTATTTGAGACAATAATAATAGAGCTACCTTTTTTGAAGTAAATAACTGCTTTCTCTGCTCCAGTTTGGACCATGTCATCTGTCTTAGAATCATAGAATCTCTGGAATCTAGGAGAAAGTTCATTTGCTGTGTGAGTTTGAAGGAGTTGGTAGAGGATTACTGAATGCATATGAAAAGGGAATTGGAAAGTTATTCAGAGGTAAATGGTAACTTTAACTGGAATAGTAAGTATTCATATATCTTGTTACTTTTCACTGGCTGTAACTTTTAAATTCCCCATTGCTGTCTAAATCAGCTATTCCCAAACTTTCAATCTGTGTGCTACTTGCTTCCAGAGTGCAAATATATTGTACCACCACTTGTCCCACTTATGCATATCCCACAAAGTATGCAAGACTAGTACTCTATTGTGCAAGTTGAAAAAAAAAGTCAGTTTCAAAACCTCTTGCATACCACCTGGCATTGCTTCATGTGCTTCAGTTTTGGAACCACTGGCCTAAATAATGGCTGTTGACAAGTCCACTATCTTTGATGTTATACAGACAAGGAGGCGATCCTAAACCTCTGAAGGAGTAAATGCTTACGTACACCTTAAATTAATGAGTTCCTGAGTGATACATGCTTCCCTGTTTCAAAGATTGCTGCCTTTGGATGAGCAGACTTTTCTCTGAAAAAAAAAAAATTTATTTAATATGTGCATTGCCTTTTTTTTTTCAACATTTTGTAACAACAAAAAAGAGATCATTTTAAGCTATTTAAAATTTTATCTGTTGGGCTTTTGATTGATCCAGCATTATTTTTTGACAAGGGTTCTGAGGACTAGGGGGTGCAGTAAATCTCTCCATTGAATTCACAATTTCAGCATGCCTTACAATTTGAGGATCTTGATGACCCTCATTCTAATGCCATCTGTTTATGTTTGAACTCCAAGAATGAGCTGTGAACAGGATACACGAAGGCTTTCTCATGAAAGAAGAATTTATTTTCCCTGGAGCAGCGAGCAGCCGATCCCCAGCAGCTACCTCCAGCCTGTCATGGAGAACCCCATTCTCGTGTCTGGACTGATGAGAGCTCCCACCCCGGTCCTGGAGATCCCCTCTGTGGGCTTGAGCAACAAGAGCGCCATACCCCGGAGAAACTACTCCTCGAAGCGCAACCCGGGCCACAAGACCAACTCCCCGCCGATCATCTCGGCCTACTTCCAGGAAAAGGGATCGTGAACGGCGGTCCGAAGCATCCACGGGTTCGATGGGGGAGCGAGGCACCGCAGGTTCGCGACGGTCGCTCTTCCCGACCCGTCTTCCTCGTTTTGCCATGAGTTGAGCCATGCTCCAGCCAGTCACATCCTTTGGATCATCTTGGCTGCAATGACAGTGATTGCTACAGGCAAGAGGATTCTAGTACAGCCTTGTCGATTCTCTCGGGACTTGACGGCAAGTCACCACCGATTGTCAGAACCTACCTCTGGGACCGTGGAACAATAAAAAAATTTTATCTGCTCGAATTCCCACGTACTTTCCTATGCAGGTTCACTTGCACTGAAATGACTTTGCGAGACGATCGAGAGTCCAGCCCCACGGCATTCATGGTATCTTTTGGATTGGACACCCCAGATAAAATAAGTACCTCATAATCCATGTGAGAAAGCAATGATATGATTTATAATCAGCAGTTTGTCAGATGAAATTCTTAGCTTCGTTTGTGAAAAATCCAGATGTGGAATTCAGGCTTCAAAGTTTTCTGAAAATGCCCAGGATGTGTAGGCTTTGAAACCTCTATGTACAATCAACTAATGCTAAGTGTTTGGAAGCGCTGAACGAAAAGTTTATTGATTTAATCCACCCATGAGGCCGAGGGGAATAACTCAGGATGTACAACCATCGAAATTAATCCAGAGGAAAAGAGCTTCATTCTCCTCGATGAACTTTGATCCTGTGAAAACTGCATGAACTTTTAAAATTAAAATTAAAATTTATTCGCCTTATCCTTACTTCTTATTCTATGTGGAACGATTCGCCCAAGAAGTATGTGTGAGCCCAGCTCATGCAAACTCTTTGAACTTCGCGATTCATTAGAATTCGGGACTATGAGGCCCTGTGGAGTTCATTGCTGTAGGAATTACGTTAAAGGATGGTAAAAATAAGTAAGGGGACCATGGACAAACACCAATCTGAATCTGCCGCAGACTTTTAAGGGCGAAGAAAATCGGGTTTCATTCTCTTCTCCGGTTTTCTCAGTTGTCTCTTGCACCCTTGGGCTTGTCATTCATTGGCTGGTCATTCATTGGCTTGTCATTCATTGGCTGGTCATTCATTCGGCTCATGTATGACTTCAGGAGAGCGAGGTCAGTGAAGGTCATTTGGGAATTTCGTGGTCAAGAGCATGTTTCAATTTCGATGCTATTTACGTTATGCACAAGAAAGGTTTTATATCAACCGAATTTTCCCGTCGTATCGATATTTGGAGCGTCGATCATTTCGATATTCGATATTTCACGTTTTCGATATTCGATATCGTCAAAAGCTGGACCCATTCCGTCTTTAGTGGTCCTGGCGTTGTGGATCTCCCGTTCCTCTTGATTTTAATTAAGAGGAATTTTATTAGTCGTATTCAATTAATTTTTATTTGCCCTGGTGAGGTTACGTCGCCACAGTTGGCTTCACAGTTGGCTTCACAGTTGGCTTCGTGACGAAAATCATTCGGTTCATTGCCAAGAATGGAGTCATCGCGCAGAGCAAATTTTCAGTTTTCCCAAGCGTAGTGTTTTTTTTTGTCAGCAAATTTCAATTTAGTAATCGACACTTGAACAGTGAATTTCCGCCGACAAGTGAACGCTGCCTCAGAGGTTTTTAATTTAAGTATTTTATTATATAAATTCGCTGTGGGTCGATGCTTTTCAGAGGCGGAAAAGTTGTCAAGATCGTCACTTCTGCGGGCTGTGCCAAAAAAAAAAATTGGCAGAGCGTGGCATCCCGTAAACGTTGGCAAAACCTTCTCGCTCGCTAATTAGCCT
>CAJPEV010005687.1:0-13722 GCA_905338385.1 Darwinula stevensoni
AGAGCTCTCGATGCTCTTGTAGGAAATCGATTATGACAAGGCGAGTCCGAGAGCGGGAGATTACTTCCAACATCCAGTCCTCAGGGATGTTCACAGAGATGACGATGGAAGCTTCGCAGCCTCGAAAGTCCTTTGGATGGATGAATTGAATTTTACGTTCTGTGCTAGATCGTGGGAAATTTCTTAAACATGCTAGCAGATTTTCATCAGCTGCAAGGACATAGATCTCATCACTGTCTTTCTTCACCTCTTCCATGGCGATGGAATAGACAAATATGGATTGAGCAGAGGGAGTAGTGTGCATTTCCTTAGCAAGGGGGCCACACATAGGATTTCCTTTGCATGTGTATCCCACATGTCGCCCTGGGCACTTGTAATTTATGTCATTTATGAGTAGCACTGGCTCACCGAAAATGATGGCGGCGGGCAGTGACGATGTGGGGAGACTCTTCGCTTGCAACTCTAAGGGAGTGCCAGCCTCGTTTCGATAGATGTGCCTTAAGAGTTTCATGTCTGTTGGAGGGGATGGGAGGACAACAGCAATTGTATTTGCATTGGATTTCAAGAGTCTCATTATCACCTCGATCGGGATTCCCGAATCATCGCGCGAATGTGACTTGAAAACGAGGACCAGCTTAATTTTAAGTTTTTTAAACTGGTCCACAACCTTGTTGATCTGCTCTTCCATATCCTTCAATATCGGGCAGTCTTCGATGACGACAAGCATTGAACCAACCACCTTGCCCTTCCTTTTTGCAGCTACTACCAATTCGTTGATGTTCAATATATCCTGCAGAGACTCAATATTGTTGGAAGGGACAGGTTTAATGGCGACATTTTTTTCAGTTCTCCAGCGTTGCTTATATAGTTCTTGAGACAACACGCTTCCACAATGGAGAATGAGGACTCGAACCCGAAGCTGTAATTCTCTTTGAATGAACATGTCAACTCTCCGAGACTTTCCGGAACCTGGATACCCAAATACTCCTATTATCCAAGATCCAAGCAAGTTCTTTACCTCTTCCATTTCATCACCTGCATCCCATTTAACATCCATTTTAGGGCAGCTTCCAGAAGGGAACGACTTTTCATTAATATGATGAATCACATTACTTTTATACTCTTCCCATGCCGTTTCCAGCTTTTGAATGAGACCTTGTTCACTGAAGTTGACCTCTTTTATATCCCATCCAGGAATTTCTTTTACAAGACGAGAGAACTTGCCTGTCTTCCAGTCTTCTTCCTCTATAATGAGGATTTTCTTGTCATCAGTGGTTGTTATCAATCGGCAGAAATTCTTCCATATGGAATTGGGGAAATCTAATATTACTTTGACGTTATTCACATGGCACCCTAGCATTTCTTCATCAGTTACCACAAGGGAGAAGGAACCCTCCGGCGGGAGCTTTCCTAAGAATTTCCCTTTCTCACCAAAGAACGAAACAGGTGAGTGGTCGATAAAAGTGAGTATATTGACCATGGCTGCCTTCATTCTGTCACTATCAACCACGACAAGGAGTGGAGCTTTCCTCGATGATGTCGAGAATTCCTTATGGATGTACTTAATGGCATGAGAAGCTCTAACAGCCCGACAGATCAGTTCATCCTTGCACTTGCTTGGGTGAAGAGAGAAACAAGATGGAACTGGGAAGAGGACTGGGAGGAATTTAATCTCCGACTCTTCTACATCCATTGGAAGTGTCCTTTCTCGGGATATGAAGATCCGGCGTGCATAATCCGCGATAGCCAGAAACAAGTCTGCAATTTTTCTGCTATTCCTCTTTACTCTATCAAGAACTTTAATAGAAAGACCTCCAGGCTTGATATCCTGCAAAGGAACGTCCCTGGAGTAAGACTGGTCATTAGGTCGGAAGACGAGAGTGATGGTTTTAATGTAATCCTTCATTTTCACAATAAATCCCCAATGGTCAGAAATTGCATCTGGGGTGAGGTTTTCCTGTACTCCCTGGAATCCTAAAGTAAGAGGGACTTCATCAACCAGAACATGTTTTCCTTTTCCCTTCTTGATTAGCAGTTCTTTCAACTTTTCCAAGTTCTCTTCTATGTCCTCCTCTCTCCCATCGACAACCTCGATTCTCGGGTTATCTGTTCGAACAGAGATGCGCATTTTCAACTTCTAACCAACACGCATGACCCTCGCAAAAGAAAATCTCTGTGAAGTGTACATGGATCAGTTAATGGATGCACGAAGCTAATGGATGCACGAAGATATCCGGTAGTCTAACATGGGAATGAAAGCCGATATCTAAAGAATACCTTCGAAAACAGTTGATGGGAAGGCACAATATCATTTCCACTTGTCTTACTTACCTTGTATATCTAGACTACCTCCGAAATTTGTAATATTTCTTCTGTCGATCTAAGTTATCGATCACTCAAAGTTAACTGTATGTACATAGCACAGATGAGGCTAGAAAATATACTTACTCCATGCCTTTGGGCTTAATCAGATTTCAGGAGAGAATCGGAAGTTTAAGAAGAAGAAGTTTAAATCTTCTCATGCCATGATACACAAATAAAGAACCCGCTGGGCATTGTATCCCTTTTTGAAACTGAATATAGTAATATTTGCCTTACTTATTTCTAGACACAAGCCCATGCAATGTGATATGCAATTTAATCGAGCATGGTGCGCATGTCTTACAGCGTTCCAGAACATGCATTTCTGATCTGGCCCTCTTAATTACCTTCACTGCCAATTTTTACGATTGCGAATCCAAGCATTCAAAATTCCTAAGGAGAAAGCATCCACCACTAGACCAGTGTGAGCACGACTCCTGGTTTTGACCCACCGTTGAAGTCGTTTCGGAATTCTTCGGTCAGCAGTCCCCCGGAGACGTTTATGACCATGACATCATTTTTCTTCCCCAATTCCATGGCTCTTCTCTTGAGGACAAATGTTTTACCTGTTCCACTTCCTCCACAAATGAACATCACCTTATCATCACTCATCACTAATTCTTTCTGCTGAGGAGTTAGAAGAACCAGTACTGGCTCCATTTGCTTTTCACACGTGGTGAATAACTGACAAGAGTTACGTGGGAGGTCCACAGCTGATGCAGCAGAAACATACAAGTCGAATATGTCCTTGAACGTTTTCATAATAGGAGAATTGGGATCCAAGATCGAAGGACTTTCTAGGACAATCCCATGTCTTGCCAAAAATTCTTTGAACCTCATGGGACTTCCAAGATCGTCTAATGTTAATATTCGTTCCCTGCAATCCGTGCATTTCANGATTCTCCTGAGCCTTTCTCATTAATTTCCTGTGTTCCTTTTCTTTCAAAATGTATCCCTCAGGGAGGGAGTATGCCTTCTTATAGGCTTCAGGGTAAATCTGTCCCACATAGTCACCTGCGGCTTCGTTAAGGGGCCTCGTGTCTCCTGCTCCCATGTATATTTTCAGATGATCACGAATGTCCAGGTTTCCTTTCCTTTCATAAATTGCAAGCTTTCCCAATAATGACCACTTCTCACAGTTCTCGCATCCTGCTTCAGTCATCTATAATATTTAAAAAAGAACCTTTTCATATGAGGAATACTGATTTATTTCCGTGCATTGTACTTATTGCAAGTGCTCCTTTTCAAAAGCAACATGTGGGTCAAATAGTGAGGTTAACATTACGTACATGGAGATTACACCTTGTTGAGGCTATTCCTTGCGCCTCGAAGCTAATGTTAACAACTAAATCGCCTGTATCTCAAAAAAAGGCTATGTAAGATGTGACCTATAACAGAGTTTAACCACTCGGAGAGCTTTGCACCATCATTTATGAGTGGTATGGCCTAGAAATTATTTAGAGCAATTAAAAGCACCAAATCTGTTTGTCCTGGGTCATCATTGGCAGAGGATGTCACACATTAATGGAATTAGTCGCTTGTGTGATGAATATTAGAAAGTCAACTATTTTCCACAATGACAACGTCCAATCGGAAGACAACATGACTGACGATTGACAGCAGAATTGGGGGTGTACAAGCAACGACATCGTGGCATATTGAATCTTTCACATTTGTAACCGATGAGAAATGGCTCATTTAGAGTCATGTTTTTCATGAATGTATTTTCAATAATAGATCCTTTCCATCATCGTGGCGTCACATTTGCAAGGAATAGACCATAACATGTGTATGAGTTCTCGTCAGCTAAAGCACATTCCCAAGTGCAGTCTCCAAGTAGTTACTGAATCTTATCTCTTTAAGGGGTTTCGATTTCTGAGAAATTGATTCAACTCACTTCTAGTGACCCTAACTACGGATGTGCATATATGCTACCCATTGAACTCAAGACTGAACCTGAGGTGGTGTTCCTTGACTGAGCAGTGAGTTATCCGTATCCCTTTCCGTATGTCCAAGGAGAGTAGAAATTCGCATTTGTCTTAACCATGGGCGCGTTAATTCTCGATTCTATTCACACTTATGTATTTTCCTGGGGCTGTATTTGGGTCTTAAAATACGTATTTGTGTAATCCTCCTACCGCTGATTGGAAAGCTTCTGAAACTGAGTGTTCAATGAAACCTCTGAAAGGGATATAATAACAGTGTTTCATAATGAGGTAGATACCATAAAGTTAATGAAGAACGTGAACGGTCACCACCTTAATGCTCATTGCCGTCACCAGATCAACGCATTTGACAAGTCTTCCAGCATCATCTAATCCAGTCTCATCAAATTAGAGCATGATAAGAAGCTGCTTAATGCATTGCAGTCTAGGTGTGTGGGCTGAAAGGAGCTCAACCACACTTACACGAAATACACTTATTAAAAAAAACTAGCGGAACGTGACTCATGCCAGGTCTTGCTAAAAAGTATGCATTATTTTCCAGAGTTGATCATATGAACTTAATTTGACAGGCTTATGACTTCTAGTTATACGCTTTTGTAGAACAGGGAATTATGAGTAATATGGCTTTTTTTTTCAAATTTGAAGGCAATCATTGAATTTCCTTTTGCTAAGGTGATACAAAACGTGAAGGATAATAGACAAAAAACTAGAAAGAGACAATAATAAACTGGAAATTTAACATGTTTCATGAAAATTGGAGTTCATCTGTATCCATGAAGAAATTGTGAATTTTCTAAAATAACTCGTCCCCGATGGTAAGAGCCTTTATAAATGCCCAGGTCCTAAAGTACATATTAGTGAAATATTTTGGCGACGGATTTATTCTTCGAGTAATACTTTCCTTAGTAGCAAGCAAATAAGGAACTCATGAAGTTGCACAATGCAATTTTATGAGTTTCTTATTTGCAATCCCTACAATAGTGATTGCTTGCCCTCATAAAAGTAATCTCTAACGAGGAGAAACTGGATTTAACCGATGTGTTTTGCTCAGAGATGAGTAACCACGTTTCATTTCCAGCGCAGGAGTCCTTCAATGTCCAACATATTGAGATGGGGGTACATATTGTTCAGTGATCTTTCATTTTAAACGTACTAGGACAAGGCTTGGGAAATGAACGCTCAACCTGGTTGTATTGAGATGCTGCCCTCTTATCAGTGTCGCTATTCAACGAACTACTCTGCTTCCATGATAAATAGGATTATCCGTTGTTGGACTACTTGAACTTGTCAGGAAAGCTTGTAATCGTCCCTGTACTCCATGGATTCTCCCGATGGTGAAACAATTACATGTATGAACGGTGCAGAGCTCATGGAGTTGTCTATGATTGCTTCGTTGACTTGTAGCGGAAAATATGTTTATTTTAGCAGTTCAGGACAATTTCTGATATCAGACTGCCTTATTGTTATAATAATGTCAGTCAGAAAGCATTCGTCAATTTTTAAAAGAGTTTATTCTTTTCGATTCCCTTTCATAGGATAATGAAGTAGAACTAAGGATCAAACGGATCTGCAAGCTCAAACCATTTACCGTAGCTGCGAGACATTTTGTTTTCAGTATGGCTTTGTGGAAATAGTCTAAAATGTCATAAAGGAAAAGAGTCGTGAGATAAAATGCCATGGCGACTCTTACCTCTTGGATATTGTATATTTCTGGAGATGGTGGTTGATGTGAGGTCTGAGTAGAGAATCCATTAATCGCAGGTGTATATAGAAGGTGGTTCTCTTTCTCGTCTCCATCAAACTTAAAGAACCGAAGTCCTGCTGGATGGGAAAGATCATTCATTCCTGATAAGACTTGCTATAGTACTCGTTCCAGTATTCCATGAAGCTTGATTCGTCATATTCAATTTCCATGGTTTCCATCAGCTCAGACATCGAGATGACGTGGTTGATCTGCATCTTCACGTCTGGCTTGGTAACAAAGAAGCACAAGACTTCGAAGGAAGACCACGTCATAAGAATGTAAACTGTTGTTATGTCCTTGTCTCTGTCTGTCTCGCTGAATAGCATCGACGTCTATCTCGAGGAAAGCAGCATGCTTGCAATCGTTAGATAAGATAGACCTCCCATGATGGCCGACACACCTTGATTTTGTCCTGTATGGACAAATTCAAGGTCTCTAGTCTGATTTCGTCAGATTTTTTGAAGCTGGAATTCACATCAAGATCAGTTTGGGGGGCAGGCGGATTTGCAAAAAGGATGGATTGGCATTTCAAAATGGCATTGATGTCAAAATGATAGGAATTTATGAAACAAATAATTACAAATGTTCCCTTGTCTGAAGGAACCAGAGCATGTGACTTTCTTGGATTATGAACCTCCATTCCTACACGTCATGCAGCCCTAGCTTGCTACCAATCACTCTCTTCCCTTTTCCTGAATTTAGAGGGAGTTTGCATGTTGAAATATCCTCAACCGAATGGTTACTAACTACAGGGTACCTCAAAAGTTGCTTGCACATTTTTTTAATAAAAAAAAGAAATAATTTAGAGAGTGACGATGGTTACTGGGACAAATGCATTACAAATGGCGTTATTGTGTGCTGTAATGATCATACGTCGTCAGGCAACTGTTAGCCATGAGCCAGTGTAACGCAAGATGACACAAGTTCGCTTGACCGTGGAGTGAAATCTAGATTACGTAAAATACACGTACACTTTGGTGACGTAAATAGAAGAACGTAATTTGTACGTAAACCTGATGTCTTTTTCATGGCAATCGCAAGAAATTGACAATGTTTGCAAAATAGTTGATATATTGCTAACGTAAACATGCTGCTTGGGGAGTTGGGCATTAAAGTTGTTTTCCTGAAGTATATCTGTGATATCTCTTTGGCAATGACTTGAACCGACGGTTCGCACAGAAGGCAGATGACGCTGAAGTTGTCCCTGTAGCTGGTCAATTTCTCTTTCAGCTGCAATTAGCTCCAAATACTGTACCTTCAACGCAGTAGCCCATCTTATCCCAACATACACCAGAGGGGTTTATATGTGATTTGTTCTTATTCTCACGGAACATTTTTTTTCACATTCGTTTCATGGGACCTCCATACGTGGAAAGACAAGTCCACCAGCCGAACTTTCATGTTCTATGGGTTTGATGACCCATATCGACCATAGCTGGGTGCTTTGATTTCGTAAGGGGCGCACCGGCATCGAACCCAAACCTGGGGCTTTTCCGACCAGTCTCATTAAGGAACGAGGCAATCAAAGGAAATGTCGAAAGCATTGTGCGAAAGCAAGACCGGGTTTGTGAAAAATTTGTGGTACTTGAAAATTCAACTTCCGAAGACCATTGTCCGCTGGATTCTAATCGATGGTTCACAAAGGGAATGGAAAAGGGACGGCTCTTTAAAACATAGCTCAAGGGGAAACATTATAACAGTATGACCCAGTCGAAAAACACTATCCAGACATTCATATAGGAGGGCATTCGAAAGGGACCGTTCGATGGGGTAAACTAGAATGATGTTTGGCAGTCCTTCATTGACAAATATGCTGAGCACTAAATCAGGTACGGGGCATATGATTTATATGTGCCCCTAAGTGAAGATTTTAAACATTTTTGAATGCGCAGAGATATGTTTGAGACAACATGTGAACGTATTTTAGGACTTACAGTTGTACCTCATTACGAGCAAAATATGTACTTCACTGTTCGTTTCTGCTTTTACTCTGCTGAACACTTATACGTCTCATGCCATTGTCTCACAAAATTCTTTTTTGCATATTTTACTAGCAGAGCAGGACTTCTTAATTTCATGCCTGAGTTCTTGAAGTGCAGCTCGTTTCTTATTGGTGCTTGGGGTCTCCCAAAACCTTGTTCGCGCATGTGTTCCCCAACCTGTGGCCCATACATTGGGGACCAAAGTGCCCCCCGAGGCCCTCACCTCATAAAGATTTAGGATCACTGGCTTAAGTGATGGCTCCTTTCATTACCCCACCATTTTCTTTGCCATTAACAACAAAATTTTCTATCGTCATGAGAAGGGATGTCTTTAGCTTCGCTTGTCACGTCTCGTTACCAGTGTAACGGGCACGGGGCGCAGTGGGTTGGATTTATGAAAATACCAACTATTAATTAAGTTTTAAAAAAAACTTTACCTTAACGCGCCCCGATTCCACTACAATGAATTCCTTCCAGGAAACCAGGTCCGTGCCAATTCAAATTCGAGTGGGAGTAACTAAGGATCAGACTTGATTGGAGGGACTTTGATACCTATTCGCATAATGATGTTATGGCTCCTTATACAGTGTTTGGGTAGCACATTCAAGACGGAAAGATCCTGCATATGAACTGTAAGGAGCCCTTCCACGTGTTGGTTGACCCCAAACACTGGGTTCACCTCCCTCCACGTGTTGATGGATGTTTTAGTTCACCTTCTTCAGCCTGCTCCCCGCCTTGACTCTATTGATACGCTGTACTTGCGGTCATAGGCCGGCATACGTTACACCAGGGAGACGGTAAGCCAAAAATGCAGACTGTGGTCCTTGTTCCCAATATTCGAAGACTTCTCCAATCAATGACATTTTCGCCAAAGATGTGATACAAGAGAGGGACCACGGGAAATCCAAATGCAAAACATGGGAAACATAATAGCACAAGATGCTGCACCATTATAATAAATCATTGATTAAGCTTTTGCATTCCCTCTAATTCCTGGCAATTAAATGTACAGCAAGTGACACATATTTTCATTGCTTAATTCGTAATGAGTATGAGAAATACCGGCATGAAATGAATTTGACGAACTCGTCCATCGTTCCAGCATTGGAGGAATAACTTTCTCTCAATCGGTTTTTGCCACATATCTCGCCTCTGGTGTGGTGACAATTTAATTATTAATGTAATACCACACGCGTTCGTGCGTTCTCTCGGAACCACATGACTGGTCGGCGCTGTTAATCAACTAAATTCTGGATTTGAGTGGAGTGTCACAAAGCAAAGAGGAATTGTTAGAAGGAAACAAGCGGCTACCAAACCAATAACCTATAAAGCTGCGCACGATATAGTAGTATATATATAGCAGGCGTGAAAGAAGAATGAACAAAAAGAGTATTGGAGGAAGAATCCGCAGTTTGGTAATAAATAAATACTAAGATCGACATTCGGGATTGATGCAATATGAAGGATTCCACTCAGAAACCTGGAAACCATTCCCCATGTCGATTGTGATTCAAACCGGAGAAAACTTAAACACTCGTAAAGTGTGCCCGATTCTGGTCGCTAATTAGGCCGAGCGACAATGCCTTTTTTGTTTGTTTGTGTGTGTGCGTGCCAGCTTCACAGGCCAAACGCTCGGAGATATCAAATCGGGATTTTCACAGAACTCTTCCTTACTATCCGAGGATGTGCCTTTTCAAATCGATCTGGAGGGGAGGAAATTTGCATTGGAAATCGGAGATTAGCTGACGTTTCGCCAACTTTCGGATGATCTTAGAAACGAGATTTGCCGTGGTCCTCGAAAGGGAAATTTGGCACCGCTCACTGTCGTGCCTCCCGCCATGAATCCAGGGATTTCAAGGATCCATGATGATATAAGGGGCGATTCCTCAGCTCGTCGCCACTTATGTTCACACGAGCTTTCTTTATCATTGCTGGATAACTGATTCATTCATCTCCATTATAATGAGACTTTTCAGCATTGTCCTCTTTGAGTTGGACACAGTTCCTCCAGCGCAGAATCAGTTTCCTTAAACCGTCAAGAAATAAAAAATGTAATGGAGTGTTTCTGATCCACCGGTTTAATGCAGCTTTCATTGCATTGAGGGAGTGAAATCGCACTCCTCGCAATGGCTTCTTCTCGCCGAAGCGGTGGCCGCCACTGGGAGCCAGATCCGGCGCGTAGGGCGGATGCGCGAACAATTCCAACCTCAACTATGCTATGGCTGCTCTTGTTAGGCGCGCGGTATGGGGCTTTGCATTGTCCTACTGAAGAGGTGGCCGTGAATGCACCCTCCCAGGGCGTTTTTCAATAAGGCCATGTCGGAGAGGGCCCAAAATCGAATTTGAATACTATTCTGCATTCATTGTCGTACCTATTAAGCATTTTAAAAACGTCAATCCCTGAGTCTTTCAGCAGTTGATGTGTGATCAAAACATTGAAAAATAGGGTTTAATCAGACAGAAGCTGAATATTTAATCTATTTCGAAAAACCATGAACGAGTAACAAATTCAACTCCGGCACCATGAGTTCGAAACGTGATGACACTGATATGATCAGTGAATTTAAGTTCTTCATCATCATATGACATCAGAAAAAAATAAAAATAAAAACAATTCAAATCCTAGAACCGAAACGAGAATCCAACATTGAATTCACCTGTCATTACACTCATTTCACCAATCATTGCACGTGGCACCTCAGCACATCAATGATACATGGTGCCCATGTATGGACCCGTGTATGGACAATTTCCATTTTCAATATGCCAAAGGTAATAAATGAGGGAGTCTCGAATTCCGATTCTCATTCTTCTAGAGAGAGAAGAGAAGATGGGGGGGGGGGGGCGGTGACGCCCCCCCCCCCCCCCCCCCCCACTCTCTCTAGAAGGCAATTCTAATTGGGTGCGGATGTGTGGAAAACGGGTGCGGATAAATGTCTCCCACCACGGTTGCTAATTTTTGAGGCATTAAAATGCGGACAGGAAGGAAAATTGCACACGCTTGACATGAATGAAACGGAGTCATAACACTTCACAAGAAATTTAAAATTTCCAAAGCAACGTGCAGAGAGCTCAAATGATAAAAATACGTAGAAATTCATAGACAGAAGGAATTCCAATACTTGTTGTCCTCAGCATCTCCCAAAGAAAGATAGCATATTTCAAGATATTTTGCATCAGCGAGATATGAAAAAGGACCTAATCCGGATGTGGAATTAGTTCCACCCCTGGGCAGAGATCTTCAGAACAAGGTTAATGCATTTTGATATAGATCTTTCGCGACGAAATGAAAAATGGCTCTACCGAATCAACCGCGAATGTGGTTATTATCCTCAGACCGAGAACGATTTGACTGAGGCCATGTCGAAGAATCACTCAGCGATCGGCCGCGTTTCTCCAGCATCCCTTCTTCCTCGCCAACGACCACGAAGTGCTTTCCTCCGAGTCTATGTTGTGTTGGAATCACCCACGATTCCGGTGACATATATTGTACAATGCGTGATCCTTCTTTCCTCTCTCAGTTATTTTTCTTTCCTGTCTAGACTTGCCCTCCCATGCATGGGAGACGCGAGGTGCCAGCACACCCCTGTCGCGCTGTTTTCTTGTTTAAAATAGGGGCAGTAGTAGAAACGTACCTGTATTTATAACACTCCCTCCCTCCCTCCCCCCAATTCCTCGTCAGTTGACCTTTGAAATGTAAAAGAGTTTCAAGGTCTGACTTTTCGAAATCTTCATTTTTCAGATAATTTAATTATATTTTGTTTTCGTTACATGCGGTCTTTCTCCTTTATTTTCATTTTCAGAAAAGAAATAGTTATCTCCTATTTTTTGGTGATGAAAACAGCTCTCCATCCAGGGCGAATTCCATTCCTCTCGTGAAGACTTTCTAGCGCTCGGCGAAAAAATGGATTGAGCATGTAGTACCTCATGTAATGAATGTGGAAGGAGTGGTTACAGGCGTATTCGTCGCAACCAAAATGGTCGCGGACAGTTCGTCGAGCACAAAACGGCACATGCACTTTAGGCTTTGCGCTATTTCATTGCAGGCAAAGATAGTTGCACTCTCCTTGTCAAGAGGGCAAATCTCTCAAATCTCTAACGATTCCAATGGAGTATGGAGCAGCTAGGAAAACTTCATTGAACATTTCCTTCGAAATTAAAAAAAAATATGTCCCATATAAGAAACTTGAAGATGCAGATGAAAGGGGGACCAGAACCGAAGAGTGCATTTGGTAAGTTTCTCCTGGGAACGGGGTCGGGGACCAAAAGGGGAGGGAGGGGGTTACGAGATATGGTAGCAAGGTAGAAAGGGAAGAGGGAAGAAAATTCATTTCTCAGACGCACGGTGTAGGTGATACCGTATGAGGTTGAACGTGAATGCTAGTGCCATGCACATCTTGGCATGTGAGAGGGGGGAAGGGGAAGAGGTAGACTGATGTGAAAACGCACTAGAGTTCCGTTGACCTTGTCGTCTGCTGACCGATTTTACGCACAATTACAGAAATAAATCACACTGCTGTGAAACCGGTTCACCTAGAAAGGCGATTCATTATAGGCGTCATCAGAAATTGTGGGTCAAACCACAACACTTTAGAGGAAAACAGCTCGTGGTCGTTGGCGAGGAAGAAGGGATGCAGGAGAAATGCTGCGTGATTGCTGAATGATTTCGACATGCCCTCAGTCAAATCGTTATTGGTCTGAGGATGAAACAACAAATTCGCTCATGGTTCGGCAGAGCCATTTTTCACGGCCGTCTCAAAAGTTAAACCTTCATTCTCAAGTTACTCCGAAGTTCAAAATAACTACAAATGAAAATATATTCGCGCTGATTTTCGAAGGCCTCCCGAGAATTACCTTCAAAATCTGAACGCGGGGAAATAAAATTGGAGGCAACGTCCACGTTATTCATTTGTGTCCTTCTCGATAAATCATGAATGACAGAATTAGGGATGAGATAAGCCAGGTACAACGAGACGAAAGTTACGCAAAATGCCCCAAGAGCGATCATCGTGGAATGACTTTGGGATTTTGGGAGTCCGTCTTGCGATTTCGAGAAACTATGGTCAAGTAGCAGTTAGTACTCAGTACGGTATTTATAATTATCAGAAATAAAAGCATATCAATGAGTGGATGACAAAAATATAAGATTCACACGTATGGAAGCAAACGTTTAGGAATGCGAGAGAGAGTTTCAGAATCCAGCCCAAATATGTCCAGAAATCAGGATATTCTGCATTTTACCCGTAGTATTAAAATTCATCGCTTATCCATCTGCGTAGAATATATTGTTGTCAATGTAGACATATCAAGATATCCATAGAAACTTGGGCGGTACCGATATATCGGGTAACACTGGATTCCACCGCCTGTGTTCCACTAAAGGCACTATCGGCCATCGGCCTTTGGCGCCGGTGTCCAAAGGACGGTCAAGGAGAAAAAAAAGGTGAGTGTGTTCACTCGCTTCTGCCCAACTTCTGCCACTCCTGCCAGCTTGTTCCAGGAAAAATATCGATCGGATCATGTTGCAGCCGTAATAGAGAACCGGCGGAGGAAAGTAGCGGTAAAGAACAGGAAATCATTGCATCTCCATTTACGTTATGCTCTTGCAAGGGATGTGTCATTAAATGTTCTCAACTGCAGCAATGGGTAGGAAGCTAACGGACAGCCTCATAGAGAGACAGTCAGGCTG
>CAJPEV010005688.1:0-13705 GCA_905338385.1 Darwinula stevensoni
GAATTGAACCCGGGTCTCCTGATTGCCGGTCAGGTGTGCTACCACTACACCACCGAACCCCGGACATTCAGTCGTATTGTGACGGATGAGGATGGCATCGAGAGGCACATTTGTACGTCAATTAGTGGACAGTGAAGGTGAATTGAAAAGGACTTGTACCAGTAAGAGTGCTGATGCCAAAGATCAGTTCAAGACAGTTGGAAGGATAAGGTAAGCGCATGCAGATAGTCTCTTCTTCCGAACGTGAAATTTCCATCCCCAGAATAGTCGGCAGTGAGACGCGTAAGTTGCTAATGGAGGGAGTCATGGCTGTCAGACGTACCCTCACCTTTTGCTTTGGATGCTCGGCGGTTGGGATGGACGATTTTTTCCCGACAAACATCCAATCCATTTCTCTGCGTGATCGGTTCTGCTCCGAGATAGGTTTGGAAAGCAATTCTCCCAGCTGCGGAGGCATGCCTTGCTCTCGAGCATCCTGTTTTACAGGCAGCAAATGAACTTCGAAAACTTCACAACAGAAAGGAAAAAGTATCTCAGCTTCTCATCTGGTGTTAACTTGCCATCTTTAATCGGTGAAATTCCGGTGCGATTCTTCGAAAGTTGAGACACTTTCTTTATTATTAGGGGCATCCATTTCCTCAATAATAAGGGAAATGTATTTAAAATTCTTTGAAAATTAACTTTTGTTTTAACCCTTTCAATGCGAGTCTCTGGCATCCTGGAAACGAGTTTCCAATTGAAAAAAACAAAAGTATTTCGGCAGGTAAACCGTTTTAAATTAATCACATTTCTCTTTCGAGTGGATAGAGACTGCAACGAAGAAATCGAGGAGACAGACATGTCTCACATCATAGCAGAGCGTCGTATCGGATGGTAATGGTGCACCCAGTGTAGGAAGTGGAGGGAAATGCTGCTCCCATTGCTGCCTCTCCAATGACCATAAAATAATGCATACTTTTCGGTTATAAAACTTTTCCCTCATTATAAATAATTAAACTTACTTAGTAAAGGAAATAAAGAAACTGGATTTGGATGTAATGAATGAAATAATATTTTCTTGGAGGATCGCACTATCTAGGTGACCCTTCTCCATGATAAGGCGCCTTGCTACAAACAAGATAAGAGAGATAGTTTCATGTATCACTCTCCCCCTCTTTCCCATTGGCGCATAAATCAAGGACACAGGTCTTTCATGAAACGTAATTCGACGTACCTCAGTAGGGAGGGGAACTGTTTCCATAATCCATGCCTAATTATGCGGGAGCAATGGCAGCCCTACCTCCATTTCTTGCAGATGGCCAATGATTTCCTATATGAGAAATGCATATTTCTCTGTCTTGAAATTACGAAAATGATGAGTTCTAAGAAATTTGTGTGACTAAAAGAAATCCAATGAAATGAAAAAAATCCGTCTGACACCCTTCTAACCAACATCCACCGTCCGCCAACTTTGCACGAGGTATTAAAACATATTCCCATCTTGTCAGATAGCAGGTGCGTCAAAATAGCAGATCACGTATTCACTCGAATGGGCGCCCGATTTCAAGAGGTTAGTGGGAACTAATCAGTGGCGCGCATCAGGGAAGGTTGAGAAAGCAGCCACCACCTGGACCGGATTCGCTAATCCATTTTTTTTTAATAGTGAAAAAGCTTTCTAAGTACACAAAATGCAGCGCTTCGAATCCTGGTAGCAATCGTACACCATTCTGAGTCACCTGGCTATTATTTTAGGTGGCGGCTTATGCAGAACTGGAGGGAAAGACACGTGAGTAATACCAGCAGAAGGATTCAAATACAAGTTTACAAGCATCCAAAACACATCACTTACTTGGCATGCAGAAAAAGCTATTACTGCAGTGCCACCGCAAAACTGCAAATTGGACTTATCAGTTAAAAAACAAAACAAAACACACGAAAGTACGCCACAACATCAACTCGAACTGAAAACACAAGCATGATGCGACGGAAAACATCTCATGAAAACGCGTTTCTTTGACAGAGGGCTGGACGAGTAAATATATCATGAAAATGTTCATTGGCGAATCATTACTATTTGAAAGCGTCTCTTTGCAACTCTACCATGTCAAAAGCGCAGGCTGGTCAGCATATATGGGAGCGCCTGTGGAAGAGGAGCGGCGAGGCTGCAAAAGCCTATGCTGACAAGTGGGCAACGTGAAGACGTTCATGCGAGGAGAAGAGCTAAAAATTGGACATATCAAGATGCGTGTATGGTCATTTGCTCGGAAACGACCTTTGCAACGAGACGCCTATGATCGTGAGAGACCTGAACGCAAATGTCGTAACACTTTGCGAACCGCTCACGGAGATCTCCGTTTTTTAGTCCTCTCGCCTTTCCCATGGCCGAAAAAGTCATAGCCCAAAGCTCGACGCTTACGAAGCTAAGGTAACTAAGGCCTAGGCCAGAGCGGCGGATCGACGGGGTAATATGTTCGGTACGCAATCTGTTAATACTAGGGGGATTTAAACGAATAGGGGGCAACGACTGTTACTCATACTGTAAGAATAGCCTAGGGTAGGGGACTAATAGTCCCCATTTCGTTCGAACACCCGTAGTAGTTGGGGTTAGCACGGGTGCACCGAGTGGCTGCGTTCATTACCTGTTTATAGTTTCACCGGACGCGTCAACCCAAGTCACCATACCGTTTCATTTTTGCCAAGGTCAATTACCTATCGAGGATACCTACGGTACGAATATAATGAAGTCTCAGGGAGAGATATTTCATCGAGTCGGACTTTCGGAGCCAGTATCCATCCGTACCATTTGTACATTGCCTGCTCGCGAGTTCGCTCTGAGTATTCGCTGAATATTCAGGTTATCGATGGACCGTCGCAGGGCAAAATTGGTGCTGGCACCGTTACCGACGATGTGGTCTGGGAAGAAACAATTTATTGTTCGTCAAATCCGTTCATCGTGACTGTTTTCTTCATTATTATATATACTTTCCGCTTCGTTCCTACGTGTGCCCCGTTTCTTGATATTTCATCGTTCCTGCCATTTTTCTTTACTCGTGTTGAACTAATTTTGGTTATATTTTCCGCATGTTGGCAGATGTAGCACGCTGTGCCCCAGCACATATTTGATGCGTATGTGCTCCATTGTGACCTGTCGATCAAATTTAGCAGCGGGAACCTGGCTAAGACTATTCTTAGTTGATGAACGGCAAAGCATGTTGGCAGATGTAGCACGCTGTGCCCCAGCACATATTTGATGCGTATGTGCTCCATTGTGACCTGTCGATCAAATTTAGCAGCGGGAACCTGGCTAAGACTATTCTTAGTTGATGAACGGCAAAAAAAAAGTACATGTATCGGTAGAAGGCCGCTAGTATATAGACTAATAGGATAAACACCCCAGTTTTAGCCTCGCTAATACTCTCGTAGTTTGTGGACACCCTGTGCGCACGCCGGGAAACACTAGTAATAGGTCCCCGTACGGGAAGATGTCGATTGAAGGCGTGAAAACGGCCAGATTAACTAATTATGCAAGAAACCGGGGTGCTTACCCTATAACGAATTGAAAAAAAATTCGATTTAGTCAAGCGAAGCATGCCCCATGCGGGACTTATTACTGAAGGCCTGACGAAATCTACTGAAAAGACGATACTTCATTTTGTATTATTTTTTTTTTTTAGCAATTATTGCTTCTTTCTCTCTTTGCAGAAGGAATTGGGAAAAAAATTAATCTCCCTCATATGATGGACATCGAAATAGCGAAATCATCATACCCACGAACCTCAGGTCTGAAGTCCATGTAAAAAAAAAAAATTGCCTGTTGAGCGAATGCATCTGAGAACCAGAAAAAGCCTAGGAGGAAAAATCTGCCATGAATAATCTTTCCAGCTCCATAAAGCGATTCGGAGAAAACCATGTTTCTTTACGACCCATAAATTAGTCAATAAATCACTATCATAATCAATAGGCACGTATCTTTATTGCCCAATGATCATTTATATATATCGCCGAACCGACCGAGCGGAAACCAATGCGGAAACTAGCCAGATCGTTCCGTGTCAACTCACCCATGAATAACGTGGCACAAATTTAGATATTTAGGGAACTTGGTCTCTTCCTGAGCCAAATGTCTTTTTTTTCCAAATTTTATCCCCAACCAGAGTAATAGATCAAAAGTTGCGGTAAGGTAAAACCACAACCTCTAAACTTCGAAGACCTATAATTCAAAATTCTGGGTTTAGCTATTTTTTATTGTTTTGTTGCCATTTTCCTGCAAATTTCCCAGAGGGTTGCAAAAATGCAATTGAGAGGATTTTGCGCGTGCCTGGATCATGGCGTCAAAGTTTGCACGGTTTACAGCCTTTAAGGACTTTGGCTTATCGCAATGGAATTCCACAAATCCCAAGGACTTATAATGGGATTTTCTTCCTCAGAGTACGAGGATCGCTCAGGAAGTTTGTTTTCCTCCGATTGTTCTCTTTGGAACAAGCGATTGGCGGGAAAATTCCTGCTGAAACCTTCAAACCACCTGCCCTTGGCCCCATGGACCTTTAAAGTTCTTTTTACAGGAACCAGGAGAACCGAGATGACCCACTACTTTCCTTTTCCGCTTCCAATAGAGGAGCCCTGAGGAAGTGAGAAGGACCTTATGAGTACCGTATTACAGGATTTTCATATGACTAGGGAATAAAAGCACTCTACTGTTCCCCGGCCCCATCCGTTACTGTATTTAACATGACACATTGCGTACTGGACATTTCACCCCGTGGATCCGCCGCTTTGGCCCAAACCTTTAAGGCTAATGTAACTGAGGCTATGACTTTTTCGGCCATAGGTTAGGTGAGAGGACTAAAAACAAAGATCCCAGTGAGCGGTACACAAAATGTGAACTTCAGCATTTAATAATTCCCCGAGGCATATATTCAATTAAAACATAACTTCACGCTTTCCTCTATTTTTTTTTAAATAGCACAATGAAAATAAAGGTCGGGGAAGAAACACTTTTGCCTAATCAGGAAGATCCTTCATGGCACCTGCAGAGTGTCGGGAACAGTGTCACCATCTAGTGGGGACTCTCGGCACCGCATCCGGGGTAAGTGCCAGTTGCGACACGGCAAGGAAGCCGATGGCCCTCCACCTTACAAAACGGAGCGGGCCAGAAATCCGCCCATGGCCCACTACTTTACTGCCACTGGGCCAAGTCCAGAATCAAGTTGCTCGAGGCGTGGTGGCCCGCTGGCTGATTGCCATTCCAGTCGGCAGAAATCCGCCAGTATAATTTCTGGGCCACTTATGGCCCACTACTTTTGTGTTTCTTGGGGTGTTTTTTTATGCTCGGACCAGTAAAATCTGGTGGCCAATAAATACTTATCTTTATTGGTCACTGATAGAGCGACCCGATTCCCTCTCGGTGATCAAAATTTCCTCTATTGTCGTTGCAGAACAATTTATGAGGTGAAAGTCTGAAGCTCTGCTGTCGACTTCGGTGAGTCCTGAGCACGATTATACAGAAAGCATACAAAATGCAATTACAATTGCCTCATGCAATTGCCTTACAATTTTCACAGCGGAGGTAGAGCCTTCCAAACGGGTCGGTGTGGCTTCATCGGGTGCTGAACGAAGAAAGAATAGCGTAGAATTTATGCAAAGTTAGTTATAATATCATCTACATTCGCTATAGGGTAAGCACCCCGGTTTCTGGCCGGTCAAGCTTAAATCCATCATAATTAGTTAATCTGGCCGTTTTCACGCCTTCAATCGACATCTTCCCGTACGGGGACCTATTACTAGTGTTTCCCGGCGTGCGCACAGGGTGTCCACAAACTACGAGAGTATTAGCGAGGCTAAAACTGGGGTGTTTATCCTATTAGTCTATATACTAGCGGCCTTCTATCGATACATATACTTTTTTTTTGCCGTTCATCAACTAAGAATAGGCTTAGCCAGGTTCTCGCTACTAAATTTGATCGACAGGTCACAATGGAGCACATACGCATCAAATATGTGCTGGGGCACAGCGTGCTACATCTGCCAACATGCGGAAAATATAACCAAAATTAGTTCAACATGAGTAAAGAAAAATGGCAGGAACGATGAAATATCAAGAAACGGGGCACACGTAGAAACGAAGCGGAAAGTATATATAATAATGAAGAAAACACGATGAACGGATTTGACGAACAAAAAATTGTTTCTTCCCAGACCACATCGTCGGTAACGGAGCCAGCACCAATTTTGCCCTGCGACGGTCCATCGATAACCTGAATATTCAGCGAATACTCAGAGAACTCGCGAGCAGGCAATGTACAAATGGTACGGATGGATACTGGCTCCGAAAGTCCGACTCGATGAAATATCTCTCCCTGAGACTTCATTATATTCGTACCGTAGGTATCCTCGATAGGTAATTGTCCTTGGCAAAAATGGAACGGTATGGTGACTTGGGTTGACGCGTCCGGTGAAACTATAGACAGGTAAATGAACGCAGCCACTCGGTGCACCCATGCTAACCCCAACTACTACGGGTGTTCGAACGAAATGGGGACTTTTAGTCCCCTACCCTAGGCTACTCTTACAGTATGAGTAACTGCCGTTGCCCCCTATTCGTTTAAATCCCCCTAGTATTAACAATTGCGTACCGAACATATTACCCCGTCGATCCGCCGCTCTGGCCTAGGCCTTAGTTACCTTAGCTTCGTAAGCGTCGAGCTTTGGGCTATGACTTTTTCAGCCATGGGCAAGGCGAGAGGACTAAAAAACTGAGATCTCCGTGAGCAGTTCGCAAAGTGTTACGACATTTGCGTTCAGGTCTCTCACGATCATAGGCGTGTCGTTGCAAAGGTCGTTTCCGAGCAAAAGACCATACACGCATCTTGATATGTCCAATTTTTAGCTCTTCTCCTCGCATGAACGTTGCCCACTTGTCAGCATAGGCTTTTGCAGCCTCGCCGCTCCTCTTCCACAGGCGCTCCCACTTAACTTTGGCGCTACAACATATGCTGACCAGCCTGCGCTTTTGACATGGTAGAGTTGCAAAGAGACACTTTCAAATAGTAATGATTCGCCAATGAACATTTTCATATATTTACTCGTCCAGCCCTCTGTCAAAGAAACGCGTTTTCATGAGATGTTTTCCGTCGCATCATGCTTGTGTTTTCAGTTGGAGTTGATGTTGTGGCGTACTCTCGTGTGTGTTTTGTTTTTTAACTGATGAGAAGTCCAATTTGCAGTTTTGCGGTGGCACTGCAGTAATAGCTTTTTCTGCATGCCAAGTAAGTGATGTGTTTTGGATGCTTGTATTTGAATCCTTCTGCTGGTATTACTCACGTGTCTTTCCCTCCAGTTCTTCATAAGCCGCCACCTAAAATAATCGCCAGGTGACTCAGAATGGTGTACGATTGCTACCAGGATTCGAAGCGCTGCATTTTGTGTACTTAGAAAGATTTTTCACTATTAAAAAAAATGGATTGCGAATCCGGTCCAGGTGGTGGCTGCTTTCCCACCCTTCCCTGATGCGCGCCACTGATTACTTCCCACTAACCTCTTGAAATCGGGCGCCCATTCGAGTGAATACGTGATCTGCTATTTTGACGCACCTGCTATCTGACAAGATGGGAATATGTTTTAGTACCTCGTGCAAAGTTGGCGGACGATGGATGTTGGTTAGAAGGGTGTCAGACGGATTTTTTTTCATTTCATTGGATTTCTTTTAGTCACACAAATTTCTTAGAACTCATCATTTTCGTAATTTCAAGACAGAAATATGCATTTCTCCTATAAGAAATCATTGGCCATCTGCAAGAAATGGAGGTAGGGCTGCCATTGCTCCCGCATAATTAGGCATGGATTATGGAAACAGTTCCCCTCCCTATTGAGGTACGTCGAAATAGTTTGTAAGACACAACAGAACGGCAGTTGAAATACAATTTCCTTACACCATCATTTCGCCTTTGGCTTTACAATGACTTTCTTTGTCACCGAAGTTAAGTACAAAGCCACACAGCAAACGAGAAAAATTATGGTCATGCAGCCAAGACCGGAATTGGAACGCCAAATGGAGCCTAAAGTATCAATGAAATAGAGTGTTTGATTTAAAAATGGTGTAGTTCATTCGTCTAATAAGTATTTCCTGTCTTAACACCAGTTTCCCGAATCAGGCTGACGCATGATGACCTTGCATATAATTTCAGGAAATCGAGTCCCAGTTTCCTCAAGAGCCCGAAAGAACGGTAAGAAAATTAAAATAAAGCCATTTTATTCATTTGAATGCATACATTTCCAAATGAAAAAATATGAATCCCTTTATGCAGGCAATTTCTGGAGGAGGGCAGAAGAGGAAGCTGAAGTTTGACACATCAACGATGAAAAAAGGCCTTACATGCAATTTAGCTAGGAATTGGAGGAAAGAAGAAAAAAACATGTATGGGGATATCCTGAAAGCTATGCAGAAAAACAAGGAGAACCGAAGGGCTTTGCTGCAAGCAATGATTCGCCTTAAGGCAAAAACCATGAACAATCAGGAGATTCCATCTATCAACAATGAGAAGGAAGAGTCAAGGCAGAAACGGCAGCGTAGAGAGAAGCGATGTATTCCTACATCATGACGCAAGCAACAAAAAGGAAAGTTGTTTATTGCATTTGCCGTAGGAGATGCAGGAGGGAGGACGCGAAACACATGGTCAGGTGCAGAGAATGCCAAGAGTACTATCATTTCTCTTGCAAGGAAGGCAGGAATATGTTGTTCATGTGTGAGAGTCCTGAGAGTATCAATAAAGCAGTGTTCAAACAAGGATAGGGGGGCCTGGGTTGATTATTCTCATATCTTAAATTTTAATATTTCTAAAGAAGTAACGGAATACAAAGATGAGGACCCAAAGCATGATGAAGAGTTACTGCAGAGTAATAGCAAGCATGAAGGCAGTGACCTTTGTGCGACACTAGAGGAGTGTGGTTTAAAAAATCGATAACTGAGGCAGTAGGGGCAATGACAATGAGCATAATCCGATTGCGAATAATGCAGTTAACCGTCCAAAATAATCGTATCAAAGTTTAAAGGTGGAATGCTCAACGGTTTCCACGAAATTGAAAAAAAAAAACACTTGCCAATGCATCGGGAGGGGACCCTTCAGATCTATAAGAAACATACCTAACTGGAAAAGCAAAGTCGGATGTGTGCAGCAGATTGGGAGCACTTGCGGAATAAAGTTGATTATCTGGGGGGGAAGATTAAAAAATGGATCGAATTGGAAAAATGGATGGAATTTCTTGAGAAAGTTCTTTTCTTGGTGTTGGCATATGCTATCAATGCTTGCAGTGACGATTTTCGACAGTGAAGAATGCAGTTTTATATTTTTAAAAATTCTCCCCAACGTAAAATTGCCATCCTTCATCGTGCCTTAGGAATGTGGAGGTGAATCCAGAGACGGCTTGACGCGTGGAAAGAGAAAATACGAATCTCCGTATGTTCAGCCACTGGAATGATTCGTATTTTTTCCGTGTTCTACGACTTGAGTGCACTTTTGCCAATCCTTCCACTACGGCAGAAAATGCAAGCCAAGTGTTATCCTGGCATGCCACCGAAATCACGATCAATATCATCGCCTGAAGGAATTCCAAGAATTTAGATATCTCGCCACCTTAGAAGAGCAGACGAGGTTGGGTCGAAAGCGAAGCCCTAAGGCATATGACGTCACTGGTATACACCTGCCCCGACTGCTACATTCTCGCTCTTGGTTTTCCTCCGATGTTATGATATCATTCGAGGCACAATGTCCGCATTTTGTAACCAATCGCTCATTTTAAAAATATCTCCTAAATTGCGGAAGGGATAGGAAAGAGGCGAAGAGGATTCCGTATTGAAAATATATTTTCACTACCCAGTCCAACTTATCATTTACGGAAATCGTTAACATGGGTCATTTGCCCTTTTGAAATGAATGGCAATGAGAATATGTGTTCATTGTCAGACGTCCTCGTTGTTTATCATGGTCATGGCAAATCACTTGATTTCCATTTCGATCCTCATCTTCTTGCTTTTACTGAGCAACTCAGAGTTTATTAAGAGAATCCAGACAAACAACCGCATTTTTTTACAAATATTCGGGATATTCGACGGTTGAGAAGGAATTTCTATTCGGATCCTCTCGGCGAAAGATGACAACCGACATCAAGGAGTTGCGTTGGTGTCCCTCCCTCAGTTCACAGCAGGAATTTCATATTCCACTGCATCACTTTGGTCTTTCCCAACCAAGGTTCCTTTTAAACGATGAAACGAAGGTTTTGAAGTCGACGGAGAGAAACCATCAGATGATCTTGCAGACGGCGACTGCACATACGATCGGCATCTGCGAGTGCTATGAACCTGGCAGCGGCACAATCTGGAGATGCAATCGTTCGGGCGCAAAATACGAGGTGATATGCCAATAAAAAACTAACCCATATGACATTAACAAAGGAGATTTTATCAGTCAGCCAAGGAGAGCGTATACCAGTGACGTCATCGGGGGTCCGAGACGGTCAAATTTCTTCAATATTCCGAAAGTAATCAGAGTTGTGTTCTCTGTCTAAGACAGAGAAGTTCTCTTTCATGTGGAACCAGTCCATTTTCTCCTAACCGCCGCTTCTGACCTTGAAAATGTGTCCATTATATTCTGCCGTCTGCTTAGCTTCTGACTGGAATTCACTGAAGTTGGCTTCTGAACACGATTACTCGAGAGCGGTTCATGTAGTTATATCAGTCTGTGCTATCCATCTAACAGTTGCTCGGACAAACCAAAATTTCCACACCCGAAACCAGATGATGTTAACGTACGTTGAAAAAGCCCTTGCCGTTTATTTCTACCAATGGTCCGTGGAGTGATGTGCCATAAGCCGTTGGCTTTCTTTGAAGACCTGCTGACCAGCTTGCCACTCTGCCCCTGAGCGTCATTCCTTCCGCCCGTCTTCGAAAGAAGGCACGTTGACCAATGATGAATGCATCAAGAGGGCAGAATAGAATACTGTTTGACACATTGACTCAATTGTTGCTGAGGGGGAATATGAGGGTAGTACCGGTATTGAAGATAAAATGTTCATAATTGAGAAAGCACTAACTTTGGCGCTCCAATATATGCTGACCAGCCTGCGCTTTTGCCATGGTAGAGTTGCAAAGAGACACATTCAAATAGTAATGATTCGCCAATTTACTCGTCCAGCCCTCTGTCAAAGAAACGTGCTTTCATGAGATGTTTTCCGTCGCATCATGCTTCGTGTTTTCAGTTCGAGTTGATGTTGGGGCGCAGACTCGTGTGTGGTTTTTTAACTGATGAGAAGTCCAATTTGCAGTTTTGCGGTGGCGCTGCAGTAATTGGATGCTTGTAAACTTGAATTTGTATCCTACTGCTGGTATTACTCGCGTGGCTTTCCTCATTCCCTCCACTTCTTCATAAGCCGCCATCTAACATAATCGCAAGGTGACTCTGATAATAGTGTACGATTGCTACCATGAATCGAGGCGCTGTATTTTGTGTACTTATTGGGTTGGAAAGAAAGTCTTGCAACACTGGGCAAATTTGTCAAAATTTTATAACTTTATGAAATGCAATTTCAGTCTACAATGTAATGACCATTGTTGTCTATGACATGTTCCCAATGCACGGGTAATTGCTCGAAGCCCTTTGCCCAGAACTCTGGCGATTGCGAAGCGAAGAAACGGCCGACATTATTTTCGAGCCGTGCTCGATCGTCAAAGGCCTTCGGTGATTCTTAAGGGCCCGGAACAAGTGATAGTCGGAAGGAGCCAAGTCCGGAGAATACGCTGGATGGGGTAAAACTTCCCAGCCCGGTTCCGAAATCGTCTGGCGAGTCATCTTCGCAACATGTGGACGAGCGTTGTCATGCAGGAGAACTTTGTCGCGTTTGGGACGCTCTTTTTGAAAGACGCCAGCCAACTTCTGAAGTCGAGCAGCGTAGACGACGGCAGTCACGGTGGTACCGGTTGGCAGGAGCTCATAGTACAACATTCCTTCTGAATCCCACCAACAGCAGAGAAGAACCTTATTCTCGTGGAACCCTGGTTTCGGTTCGCGTGGCGGCAATTCTCCTCGTGGAAGCCACTGACTTGCGAGTATGGTCGACGTAGAGGACCCGCTCTCATCTCCAGTAACGATTTCCTTCAGAAGCGCCTTGCTGTGCAGACGAAGGAGCAGTGATTCGCAGACACTGACACGGCTTGCTTTGTCAGTGTCAGTGCCGATGAGGATCGTGTCGAGTAGACCTTCCGATAGTCGAGGTTGTTCAGATGGAGTCAACCATGTGGCCATCGGCAGCCAAGTGTAGTCGCCGATTCGCGAGTGATGGCGTTCGGCGTTGAGGGCGTTCCGCAGGGCTTCATCATCGACTGTAGATGGGCGTCCTGAGTGTGGTCGATCTCCGAAGGTCGTGTCGCCAGATTCCAAGCGTTTGAACTATCGAGACACCGTGGAATAGTGGACAACGTTGCCCTTGAATGCAGCGCAGATGTTGTCCGCGGCGGCTCTCGCAGAGTGTCCTTTGAGGAACTCGTGGTAGACGATGGGGCGAAGAGTTGCTCGTTCGATCGGAGCCATGGCTGCCAGCTAATGGCAGAAGCCGCCTTATATACCCCNGGCTCTCGCAGAGTGTCCTTTGAGGAACTCGTGGTAGACGATGGGGCGAAGAGTTGCTCGTTCGATCGGAGCCATGGCTGCCAGCTAATGGCAGAAGCCGCCTTATATACCCCGAGGGCAGAAGCTTCGAGAAAATTCCAGCATATACAAATGGAAAATCCCGCCCATCATTTCTTTGAAACATTTTATAAATAGTTTTCGAAAGGTCTTGCAAGACTTTCTTTCCAACCCAATAGAAAGCTTTTCCACTTTTTTTTATTATTATAGTGGATTGCGAATCCGGCCTAGGTAGTGGTTGCTTTCCCACCCTTCCCTGATGCGCGCCAATGATTGCTTCCCACTAACCACTTGAATTCGGGCGCCCATTGTAGTGAATACGTGATCTGCTATTTTGACGCACCTGTTATCTGACAAGATGGGAATATGTTTAAATACCTCGTGCAAAATTGGCGGACGATGGATGTTGGTTAGAAGGGTGTCATAGACGGATTTTTTTCCCATTTCATTAGATTTCTTTTAGTCACACTAGTTTCCTAGAACTCATTTACGTTATTTCAAGACAGAGAAATATGCATTTCCCCTTCTTTCATAGGAAATCATTGACCACCTACAAGAAATGGACGTAGTGCTGCCATCGCTCCCGCATAATCAGGCATGGCTTATGTAAACTGTTCCCCCTCCCTACTGAGGTACGTCGAATTACGTTTCATGAAAGCACTGTGCCCTGGTTTTATGCGCCAATGGGAGAGAGGGGGAGAGTGATACAGGAAACTATCTCATTTCAGACTCAGTTATCTCTCCTCTTGTTTGTAGCAAGGCGCCTTATCATGGAGAAGGGTCACCTAGATAGTGCGATCCTCCAAGAAAATGTTGTTACATTCGTTACATGCAAATCCAGTTTCTTTATTTCCTTTACTAATAAAATTTTTCTCTAATTGTGTTGGGTTGATGCATAATTATTGCACGTTTTTTTGGCGCTACTATTTTAACGCCAAGTTGGCGTTTTGTCTGAATCTTGTTTTATAATTTTATCCTCCATTATTTGCAGGTTAAAAATGCGTGTCGATAACCATATTCACTTGCGTCATATTATGCCGTACCACTTCGAG
>CAJPEV010005689.1:0-13698 GCA_905338385.1 Darwinula stevensoni
CACCAATATGTCACTTGCTCTCAATCACGATAATTGAGTTTGCATCTCATTTGCATAATCGAACAACTTTCTTTCACTTCTCGTTTGCTTTTCTGATGTTCTTGTTTAATAAAAAAAATCAAATGCTTCTTCTTTTTATCGCTTCATATTCATTTTGAAATATCCCTTAATTTTTGTGAGCAGTGTAAATGGACCACCCTGTAGCTTGAAAATGACTTTTTCAAGTCAAGAAGGTATTCAACGAAGCTACAGAAGCCACAGAGAACCATTTTTCTGATCCAGAATTTTCCAGTCGATGTGTTCAGTTCGCTGCTCTAACATGTGATATCCACTTCGTCCGAGTATGTCTCACAGTTCATAGAGCCTACCAGTCTGGTGAGCAGTACCTTTCGGTACGACTTTGTTAAATTTATAGAAGCTCGGTAAAGAGTTAAAAAGAAACACCTTGAAATCTCCCTTCCCTGCAATACTGTTCTTTATGTGGCAACCGCGCCAGGAATCGAGTATGGGGTTCCTTCCGGACCCCATGTGATAACAAATGGCGACGAACTCAGGAAAAAATCCAGTGTTTCATCACGGACACATAAAACCACACGTCTCACGGCTCGCGTCCCCTTACGAGTTCCGCGTTGATTCACGTCTCCTCGTTCATTCTGAAGATGGCGGGACAAGTCGAAAAGTCAATATTCCTTGGAAGTTACCCCCTTTCCTGAAACCAATCTTAAATATCATTTCTCAGAGACACACATACTCAGATTAGAAGGAAGATTCGTGTGAACACCCCAGTTCAAATATTGAGACATTTGGCCTGTAGAGCAGTAACAGACACACAAACACATCACAAGTGGAATGTTTGTGCTAATTTTACGTAAAATGAATGTAAATTGGTTGTCCATTTTATACCTATTTTACGCAAATTATCATCAAGATAATATCAAATATGTTAGCTGAAATGTCACCTGCCTACATATGGGTATGGCAGTTCTCAAACATCTGAAACAAAATGTTCACACTTCATTACTGATAACAATTCAATAAAGCATACTGAAAGTCCCACATGTGGCATGATAAGTGGCACCTCCTTTACAATAGTTATTTGAAAGTGAAGAGCAAGGGATACTGGGCAGTGTCATTTCCTTTTCTGTTTTTCATGAAAACTTCATGGCCTGAAAGTTAATCTTTTCACCACTTATTTTTCACCTTCTTCTAAAGGAAGAGTTTAAACACCGGAACGTGGTATTATAATCCTTTTACTACCTGAAGGTAAAGTATCAATGGACTACCACGAATATGTAGTGAAAAATCTCTCTTGAGAGGGATTATTTGATGAGTCAGTTGCTGAAACTAATCCGCAGACCTCAATAACTGTCTTTTTTCCCTGCTTAAGAACTTGTGATTTAATTTCATACTTCACCCTTAATACATAACCCTTATTTGAGTGTGCTTCTTGTTATAGGAGTCACCCTACTTCTTTAAATTAGGGTTTCTGTCTGGGGACGTGTAAACCGCACCATGCAAACAATGCACTCCTTTTTGCGGAAGACCCAAACGAAGTGGGACCTACGAGCTTTGGTGGCTTCGTGCACCGAGATGAAATCTGAGCCGACCACTCCAGCAAAGAGAAGGGCAATCCCTGCAAACATATCATCCACCCATTGCTGAGTAGTTCCCAACTGGCTTTGGAAGATCGCCTGGTTCGTGCCGCCGGTCGCCTGAACAAATCCCTCTCAAAAGGTGATATGCCCACCTTCAAAAAGAACACTTGGAACCATGAAGGATTCACTGAAGCGCTCTTCAGACTGTACCCACAATGCAAATGCCCGTTTCCATGTGGTAGTGCTAAGCGGACCTTATCGGTGAAGAGACAGTTTGCCCTTCCCCCGATATCTGCCCAATCGCCGCGCTCCAAGGCGTTGTGACGACTTTGGAATCGGCGCCTCAGGGAAAATGGTGGGTGTCGGGCGAGACGCAAAGACCTCAAATATCGTGCGTGAAGCCTTCTTTTTACAGTCTGTATCCAAATGCGGAAGTTTGCATTCGCGAGGAACATACCTGAAGCTGGTTACCGTTCAAGGTGGAACGAAGTCTAACTGAGACTAGAAGATACCGGTCTTACGCTGGCTAGTAGGCCGCTGCCAAACGGGACAATGCATGACTTGGCAGTATTAAACAGAATTCGTCATTAGAAAACATCACTCATCACCTTCCAAATACGTTTTGTAGCATACGCGCTACACTCCTCCGTAACGACCCAGTCTGCACCATACCAAGAAGGTGATGGGAATCCGAAGTGTTTAAAGTATGTATAAGCATATTGAACAGCCCTACGCACGAATAAGAATGACATGAAGTGTAAGCAAGTCCGGAAAGCAACGGTATCATTAACGCTATGCTTACACCAGGTATTGTCGCAGCTTTTTTTGAGATCTAATGCATCCCGGCCGGTTCTTTTTTTACAGTAAATTGGGCCTCGACACCATTGAGTACAAAGTGGTTCGAGAGGACAGGCACATAATATGCGTTATACTTTATTATCTTGATCGCAGTCCATGAGATTCATAGTGATCCACTACAAATGATGGGGTGACACCATTAGATCAATGTATTCATTATCCGTATGATATCAATAATAATCTGTAAATTTTATTCAGCAGGGAAGGTTGCGTTCATCTCTGCATTTTGTGTAATGCGACTGAATTAAATCGTGAATCAGTTAATTCACGTATTCCTGTAGTTTCGAAAGTAAAGTCGTGTGGTTTTCGTGCAAGGCATCTTGCGAATTTCAGAAATTGTGGTCCCTCCCGTCAATAATAATTATTTTTGCAGAAGAAACTCATGGCATTGAGAAGTAGCGCTTCCCATGAAGGGTTCTTACCTGTATTCGCTACTCGTTTTGAAGTATAAATTTAAAATACATCAAAACTAGCGAGTTTCTTTGCTCTCACTATGATCGCGCCTTCGGCGCTCCATTGTCCAGTCCTCCATTCATTCTTTTAAAAGTGGCGAAAACGTATTAAAAGTACGTATGTGTATGATAATACACCTTCGTATGTCCCTATCGAAAAGAGCCCCTATCGTGTACCGAGAGAGATACTTTCTTGAATCAATATTTTCATGCAAATAATGACCCCGATTATTTCTTCTTCAAATCTCTTCATAATCTGCCCTGAGGGGTCATATTTAAAATTAGGATATGCACTCAGCAATCTAACAGGTACTTCTGCTACAAGTTTCAACTGCCTTTAATTCTCTCTTGCATTGGATGAGAAAAGATTCAAGAAAATGCGCCTTTTGCAAAAAAAATAGTGCCTTCAGGGGTTTACCTGAAAATTAAACTTTTTTCTGAAATCAATTCTCATAGTACTACGTTATAACGAAGTCAGAGCCTCATCCGTTCACTCTTTTTCCTGATGAAAAAATATCTTTGGAAAGCTAGCCAAGTCTGGGCTCTGAGGGTATGCACCATAAAACTTGAATTTTTTTCTGAACTCACCTTCACCTCAGTCATATCTGTGCCAAGTTTCAGTTTCCTATTTCAGCCCAATTTGGTTGGACAAAGAAAATTATTTGAAAACGTCACTCCTGAAAAATATACCCCAAGGGAATGCATTTGAAACTTGACATTTTTCCTGAACTGAGTGTCTCAGTAGGTACGTCCATCCCAAGTTTCAGCTTTCCATGTCTCCGTTTGACTGAAGCGAACAAGTATCATTGAAAGCATCTCTTCCCAAAATGTGTTCCCCTGGGGCATGTACCTCCGAAGTTGGATATTTTCTGAGCTCCGTATCACAGTTACAACTGTTGTACCAAGTTTCAGATTTCTATCCATAACTTCTCTTGAACATAGTTAGATTTAGCGTTTGTCACTCAGTCCATCACGATCACTCACGATCGTCTATATATCTTAGATGCTGAAACTCACTGGGTGATTAATCATTGTGTTTGACGAGAGAGAAAGACACGATGCCGTGTGAACATTTATTTCTGCCAAACGATGAATTGGCGAATGACAGCACAAGAACAAGAGTTTGTACGAGAGGGTTACGCTGCATGGGACTTTTTTGTGGACTTGCATGTTCAGCATTTTATTCATCTGGAGCAACGGAAGGCGCTGCTTGTAAAGACTCATATCACCTGCCCTATTCGGTTTCCAAGTTCCCAACTTCCAAGTTTCGTGTCACGTAGTCATAAATTAAAATGGAGAACCATGACTACGTTCGGGGCAACATGGGTTTCTGCTGTGGTCCGATGAGTCGTCCCTGTAATCTTCGCTAAAATGAAGTCCAAAACAATGGCAAAAATGATAGTTCGCACCATGGGAGATGTATTGGATACTGATACACTTCACTCAGTTATCTGGAAATAAATAACAATATTTGATCGCAAAATAATAACAGGCGATAACAGATTCGTTTCACGCCCAAAATATCATTGCTGGAAGGAAATAATGAGATACAATGATAAGACTCAGAACATTTGGCGCGATATGAGTCATGTGGTTGAGTGGGAGTGACGCATTGTACCCCAACACAAACCACTACATTGAAACGGGGATTAGCCAGGGTGATTGCAACATTCGATCTGTTTTTATGTAGCTATGTACATAAAAAATAGATTTCAGTTTAGTAGTGATTATAGTTCATACGCGAAGGCATACTACCGATCTTCCAATCTTCTGAATCCAATTCCAGGTAGAGTCAAGGTTTCTCTTCTTTTTCAAACAGGGAAAATGATGTCACTTAAAAAAACAAAGTGTCTGCAGCAGAGCAATGTCCGTACAATCTGTTCTTTGGGAGGACACTACTCCACTTTCCTGGCACCTCAGCTGGAAGTTGTGTAACAGGACATGTAGAGAAACAATTCTGGAAGGCCTGTAGATAATCTGACGCATAGAACCCATGGTGCTGCCACCATCCCCACGTCCCCACCAGCAGCAAGAAAATGATTTCCCCTAAACAGATACACGCACACGTGCACGCACCCCTAAGAAGCTGGCAATGTGACACTCAACTGTCCCAGCTACGATCCTGGTGCTCCTTCAGTTGCTCTGGAAAGAGTAGAGACCTTTTCCATAACAAGTAAGTTCGATAAGAGAGGAAAAGAATTTTGTAAGTAAGAATAGAATACAATAGCTCCTTTGGTTCGTATGAAGCCATTGTGCACCATAAAGATGAACAACAATATACGAGTATGATGAAACGTAATGTTTAGGATTTCTTTCGAAACAAGTAATTGGGTGGATGGACATGGTTTTCTTCACGTACATCTCCTAGCCAGCCCTTTCAGTCAATGCGCAATTGATCGATGCATTCGAGTGGTAGGTGCGGCTCACAAAACAACGAATATTTAATTATAATTTAATCACGATTTAATCCAATTTAATCAAAATATTTTGCCGAAACTGATTTCGTTGGGAATATTGCTGCAAAAATTGAATTCACGAGGGAAATACAAGGTATTAATGATCCACATTGAAATATTTATACTCATAACTTCCCTTCAGTAGACCCGGAGCTTCGTGTGTCTGAGATATGACACCCATGGGAAGCAAAACGTTCACAGTCCAGTTTTACATTAATGATTGAGTTTCATTACGACGAAACGCCTGTTCGAGAAGTTCGTTGGCTCTTTGTACGAAGGCGAAAGGCTGCCGTTTTCATGGATGATCGATCGATACCCCATTAGCAAGACCATGTTCATTAGAGAACGGTATCACAAAAGCATCTGTATCGCAAAGGCAGATCGCAAGACGGACTACGGACGTAATCCCAATATCGAGAAATTTCATGGCGGCCACTATTGCTAGCAGCTGCAACAGTGATCTGGAATGTTGAGATCTCTGATGACGAACTGTGAATGAACGGATTTTGGCTGAGGCTAAAAATGCATATGCCGTTGCCATGTCTATTGGACGCATTTCACAACAGCTCCAAATTCTGGAGTTCCGTTCGTTCACTGTCCCATTCAGATATAATATGGCACTCGCCCACGCGCGGGAAAAACTATGCATTCTGTGTTCAGAATGTTTTTGTGCAGTCTCTTTGAGGCTAGACTTGAAAATACAAGCGTTTCTCTTCATCATGGGTCTAATGTATTAATATAATGATTGCCGAACACCAATCTTATGGGAAAATAACTACTACCCCTTCTTTGACACGCGTGTTGTTTCTTTTAAAGTTAATTTCAGCGGTTAATCTCCGATTAGATTTTTTTTTAGACTCCTTGTGATAGCAGCTTCAACAGCCTGCACATTTTCGGGTTTGCGAACTTTACGGTGTGCGAACCGTGTTTGGAGACCTCGAGTTACCTTCTTGTAGAATTTTGAAAAGTCCCAATGGTGTTCGACTACTTTACTATTTTCATGTTCGTAGTTTGTATAGGCACTTTGCTATTTAGGTGCCAGAGATGAGGGCCACTGAGGGAAGCACCTGCGAGCAATTTCAGACCTAGAATTTTCTCATCCATCCTACTCAGAAGGATACATGTTAAGGGAAAATAGTTTTACTGGCTCCCGTTCCGGATAAATCTAAATATCAACTAATAATACTACAAAGTGGACGTCGCTGAATTACCGAAGGAATCCATTTCATCAATTTCTTTAAAATGGGCAACTCCGGCCGATTCGAGACCCAATTTCGTTTGAAAGAAATGTAATGGAAATAACTTAGAGAAAACGTCCGAAGTCTGTACCCACTCCCCTATTGTGTAGAGAATGAAATCTAATTTAATCTATAAATAGGTTTCTTTCCCAGCAACCTTTCATATTTCATTCAAAATGCTTTGTTCTAGTGTACACTGTAAGCAGAAAGGTTTAAGGGTTCAGCCTAGTTGAAGGATAAACTGTAAGAAACTGTTAGATGACTGTGAATCGCCATTTAAAAGGGTAATTGGATGGTCATTTTAAATGCGACGAATTCTATATATCCTTTTCGATTGAGAGGGTTACATATTTAACTAGGAAAATTTCATGAATCTTGAGCGTGGATAAATGAGTATCCATGAGAACAGGTATACCTATGTATCACTTCTGAGGTTACATATATGAAACACTAAATGAGAAATGGTCTGTTATTAATGAATATAAATAAATAATTCCTCCAGCTCTGGAGGAAAAAGTTAATATTTAAGTGATCGTCATTTTTAAAAACGAGGGAAAGCATTACATGTACCAGGTGGGTCATATGTATCAGGTTGTTGAACTGTCATTGATCTGATATGTGAATATGCTTTAAGCGATATGGGACACATGATCCACCCTGAAGATGAACCAGTTTCTCTATTTCGTAAATTCCTCGAAAGAAATCTTCAACGAATGAAAATGTAGACCATGCGTACAAGACCAATTGCTAACAACCTCATAAATTCCTTCAAATAGACCATCAAGAAAATGAATGCATGTATCCTTTTTGAAGCTGATGCCCTCGAAGAAATAGTTCTATATATGATTCGGATGTTACCGATCAAGAGTTCAGGATGTAACCTTTTCAGTGTTAAACAGAAGAAAAGGTATGGATGACAGTGAAACACTATTTCCAAAGGATATTTTTGCAATGTGAAGTTCCCTTTCAGACCATTCTATGATGTTATGGAGCTTCCTTTTCCAACAGTATACCGGATAGCCCTTCCCTTTTTTGCGGGAATCTCCTTTACAGGGAAATCATGTCACCTCGTCCTGTGCTTCGCCTTGTCTCATTGCAAGTAGTAAAAAACGCAGACACCTCATTCATCATTTCCACATCCAAGACAGATTCCTGGATATTATACCAAAATAAGCTTGTCTTCGCAATCAGTAGCCTGAACATATTGATACATGAGTAAACATCATCCCAATGGAACATCTGAATCAAATAAATAAATGAGTGTCCCCAAATCCCTCCCTAATTTAATCGTCCTGACGACTGGATGATAAGTTTTAGGAGTGACATCTAGAACACACAATGGGGCCAGAGGAAAGCCTCTCACCTTCATGATTACATACTCGTATGTACTTGGAGGGTTACTTCTTAATCCAAGTAGATTTATTGTTTAACCTTTTTAAAAGGATTTTAAATTTAACCTATCAAAAGGCTAAATATATAACTCACAAAGGATAATTATGAGCTGCAGTTGAAACACCCTTTAGTAGATAAATGCTGCATCTTTTTTTGCTAACCGTGTACCATCAAAGAAAGGCTATCAGTACATATTCAAAGGAAGTTGGATATTAAAAATAGATGGGCAACTACATACCCTTCTGAACGACTTCACTTTGACTGCCTCCTGCTTATGCGAAACTTATACCGCGTATGCCTAGGCATTGAAAGATGGAATTAAAGGGAATACGAGCAAAGGATGCCATGCTCACCTGGGGTGAAAGGGGTTAATCCTGCTAGGTCTCTGTCTAGGGACCACAACAAGGGTACCGTATGATCAAACCACAGCACGTCCATCCTTCCTCGGAATGAGAGCTTCGTCAAGGAGGACAGGACCTGGCCCTCCCCATACACTGGGGGTAGCTTTTCTGTCCTTATCCATATGTCTCCTTCCACTGAGGTTATATAGGAAAAGGGAAGAGAATAAATTAAGTGAGAGGTGATCGGGACCATACGCTAACAGGCGCCCTTTCCAATCTAGATATTGATTCCATTTCACTTTTGAAAGAAGCATCATTTTATCTCCCTCCGATTCATATGAATGGCCACCTATGAGGCCATGAAACCATCACATGTGGCCATCTAGTTAATACAATCAGGAAGGATGTATTGAGCTTATACGTATACTAGATATCAGGCTAGTTGGATTTTCGGAGATGTCATCCAAGGCTTCTATATCAATGTTCAGCACACATTGCTTATTCGAAACCTCTTTTTTTAGCATATAGCCCATGTGTAGGTAATAACAGTCGTATGAAATAGCAGTCGACTTCGTCCTAGTGACCTTACGTAATAATACACTAGACGGAATATTTTATTTGTAGGCTCTAAACGCATTTACCATGCTGATACATAGTTCCTTTAAAATGTAACCGTTTTGTCACCTATGCTCTGAGCCGTGATGAATCTAAAGGGTTAAAACCACTCTTTTAAAGGGATCCAGGGGTCAAAGTACATTATTTGGCAATGCATACATGGGCTTTTAATTAGGAAAACCAGGGTGACTCACTGTAAGAAGGAACAATAGGTATGATTCTCATGGGTTGTTTGTCCATGTCAGCAAAGAGGAGGATCCCCCGCCAGTCCTCATGTCCATGTTCTTCTTCTCGAGGGAGAAAGGTCCCTGGAAAGTGAGCGCTAATGACGTTCTTGACGTTACCTCATGCTCATAATTCCATCATAGATCATGATGAAATCCAAATCCCATTCCCAAGGTTGTAGTTATGGCTTCAAAAATGATGAAAATATTCGTAATACGCTGCTAGCTAGAGACTGTCTTAATTTACAGTATTCTTGATTTCCATGACTTTAGACAACACTTCAACTTACACTTGTAAATTAAGGATCCTCCACTGTTATAAACTGCTGAAAGGAATTTACGCAGTTTCGGTCCTTAACACTTTCAACTCTTTTTTCCCGCAACTCTACGACCAAGCCTAGAAAAGGAGAGACTCACATTGTAAATTTTTCCCAATGAGTACGATTGGCTTTCGGAACACATCTGCACCCTGCTGAATTAGAAGTTCAGGATTTTCTGGGTCCTCATTTCCCAACCGGTTCTGTAGGAGCAGATATAAATTGAGAAGATACATAAAACCGACTGTTGAATAGTAGTCTTTTACACAAGATGACACAGATTGAACGGAAACTTGAGATGATTAATGGATAATTGGGCAAAATGAATCAATGACAAATTAAGTGAAAAGTAAGCGGACAGTCTTAGAACTGGGTCTTAGGTCTAGTCCAGGTTAACCTCTTCAGACCCGGGCGCGCCATTTACATCTAAGTGCGAGTATTTTTCAACTTCGTCACCAAGGAGGTTAATAGCGAGAAGAAGTGCCTCCTTTTGGGGTACGGCAACTATCGTGCGCCGCTAATTGAAAGTGCAATTAGTGTGTGATCAGTATAGAACTAGTGATGATGATGGTGGCTTTAACCACAGCCTCTCGTCGTCTAGGCATGCTTTCGGCTAATCTTCGACATGTTTCTTGGTCGATTTTGTTCCACTCTCTTTTGACTCGCTCCCACGCCTCCATCATACCTTTGGGCGGTTCCTCGTACTGGCTGAGGCCCTACTTGCGGTGTGCCCAGAGATGCTCAATGGGGTTTAGGTCTGAAGACTGCCCAGCAAAAAGTTCAGCCTGGAAATATTACCGGTTTTAATCAGTTTGTGATGGACTTTTCCGGCAGGTGGATTGCATGCAGGGAACGTAACTGGTTCCAATAGGAAATTAGAAGGTTGGCATTTTCCTACAGGAAAAGCAGAAATGCAGCAGAAGACAACCTGTGATCCAACTGGATCCTGTTGGTTCATTCCAGCTGGAAATGGCATACCAATTTACGACTAGTTCTGGTTGGAAATGCTGCAGTTCCTGCTGGAAGTGGCACACATTTACTGATGGAAAGCATGCTGTTTCTAGCTGGAACTTTTTGCTGGTGAGCTGGCCACTCCAGGACCTCGAACGGCTGCTGATTCAGCCACTGTTGGACGCTCTTCGCCTCATGTTTTGGGTCGTTGTCATATTGGAAAATAACTCTGTTGACGTCGGGATCTTACCCGTCGATCGTTTGCAATAATTCGTCCTCCAAGACGGAGCTGTAGAGCTGCTGATCAATGGTGCCGTTGATCGTGCACATGTGGTCGGTTCCCTTGATCGTCATGCAGCCCCAGGTCATGATCGAGCCGCCTCCTTGCTTGACAGTCCGCTTGACGTGTCAAGCTTGCCAAGGTTTCCCCTCACGCTACTAGTACCGGGCGCGTCCATCTGAGTCAAAACGGCTGATCTTAGTCTCATCCGATCAAATGACTCGCTTCCAGTCATCAATCATCCAATCCATGTGGCTTCTGGCGAACTCCAGGCGGGCATTGATATTTGCTGGATGAGAGTTTCAGCTTTTCTTTCTTCTCTACTGCACTTAAATCAGTTTCGTAGAGGGCTCGGTGAATGGTCTCCACGCTAACGTGGACTCCTGACGTCCCTGAACTTGCTGGTGACCTGTGTGGCTGTTTCCAGCTTCCCAGAGGTGATAGCACGGACGCAGAACTGCTTGTCTGGAGATGACAGCTTCTGGGGACGACCGGCTTTCGACCTTCTGCGGTCAGGAAAATGCTATTTCTGGATCTATTAAACAGACTATCTGCCGATGTTGCATCGCTTCGCAATGACTGCATTCAAGAATGCCACGGAAGAAGAATGAAGACAGCCCTAGAGGAGGATGGCTTCTAAGTTATAGGCCACGAGCTCATCAAAGCTCGTGACGAACAAAACATATTCGCCCAACCTTAGTGTATAAAATTCGTGAATCTCGAATAGTTCGTCGTGCTCCACGTAACATAACTGCTTGATGGATTCTGATGATGATACACTCGTAGAAGAAGAGTTTGGCTACAAAGGGTATGTCGCACAGAGTAATTCAATTATCTTATACCAAGATAACTGGTCCCTATGCGGATGGTGCCGAACATGCGGACAGTTTTGTCCATCGGTGTATTCGAATGCCACGTCAATATCTTTTATTTATAGTCTGTGTATGTGATGGAACTCAGCTAAATGAATTGTAAAATGTGGTTACAGAAATTGGAATAAGGCGCAAAAGGACAAGAGACAGACCTTCATGAAAGAGTAGTGGAGCAGAGATCCTGTCAGAAACAGGGAGAGGGACTCCAAAACTCCACCCCCACTTTCAGTCACTTCCACAACTGCAGGAGGGTGGTCTGCCACTTCCCACTCAACTCCATTCTGGCTCAGGATTTGAAGGACTCTTTCTCTCTGAAGCGCATCAACCCCGGCCACCTCCCCAATGAATCCTGGGATGCAGAAAGATAAATTGTTAGATGGGTAACGCCCGCATTTAATGCCTTCGGCTTTGTATCTTCTAATGATACGTTTGTCTTTTTTCGATTCTTTAAGAACTTTTGCTTATTTCTTTGCCATGGCCAGTCATGAGACATTTTCACGGAGGTATTCAACTAAAAAATGAAAGCCTAATGCTCACGAGAACGAACAACACATTCAGAACACTCCTACTGGCCGCATTTTGAACGAATTATGAATGGTTGTGTATGAATGAACGGTTAATGAATAATTAATTACTTGTTAAAAGTATGAATCAGAAGGACCAGCCCTTCTCCTAGAGACAGTTTTAACACAAGATATATAGAATAACCAGATAGGCCCGAGTGGCTCACGCGCGTGACGGCGGAGAAGGGAGCGCAGTTACTGGAGGCACGTGCATGTGCGTGAAGTGAGACCATATGGGGATGGGACCCGCCTTCAGCTCGCCTCCATGGAGTGCGAGCACGTTAGAGGTTCATTACAGCTCCTATGACTTTTCGGATGATGCTTCATTACAGAGTCTCGAAGCAATTTTTACTTTAACTCAGGACGCAGTTTTCCGAAATCATCCATGATGTGACCTTGATGCGCCATAAGATTGAGGACTTCATGCTGAAGTCCCGGAACACATTTTATGAGTTTGCTGAACCAGGTGGCCATGGTGGTTAACACAGTAAGTGGGACTTTGAGTTATTGGCGAACCTACGTGAAAGCTTGGGGGGAATGCTCTAAGGTGCAAAGCCTACACCAATTCGCTGTGATCCCATCTCTTCGGCCTCTTACCTCCCCTGAGTACTTGTAATTGAGCGGTCGAGAAGTGTCCTTCAATCAAATTTGCATCTTCAATTTTTTTCACTTGTGGCGGACAATTCGACAAATTTAATTTTTTTAAATTGTCTCTTCCTTTTTTAAGTTTCAGGTTTTCTGTCCTGATTCGCTGTAATTTTGATTTCAGTCCTGTAAAAATCCTGATTTTAAGTCTCAATTTCTCATTTATTTCAGAGGAACAATTCGATGGAATTGAGTGACCTTTTGCTTGCATTTAAGATTTACTTTTCCCCTTCACTGGTCTCTCAATGTGAACCTGACTTTGCTCAAGGTGCAGAGGTGCAGTGAGCCATAGTGGAACAGCTGATTTCCTTAGAACCTTGTTCTTTTTGATTCCCATCATAATCAGTGAGGAGAAAATGATTCAAGCAATAAAAGCTAATTGCTTCATTCTGTAAATCTCTTCGGCCACAAACCGACAGCAATTCCCCTCGAACTATTTCATTTTTCTGGAACTCTATTGGAGGATCATGATTCCTATTCCTCCATATATTTTTGCAGCTGGATACAATGCAAGATTGTCCGCTGCTTCTTCCCATTTATTCTCTTGCTTTCAAGAGAAGCAGCAGGTAGACGAGAGAAACGAAAAACGCAACGAGGAGGAACAAACCAAGAGAACAGACACAAGTAACGAGAAATAGATTGTCAGAGTGTCTAGTGCCTGCGTCGCAGCCAGAGCGAGGGTTACAGCCAGAAAAAAGTCCGACCTCTTCAAGAGCTTGATAGGGAATTAATTGAGTGAGCGCAGTCACGGCCTTTTAGTGCGTAGTTACTGGGTTGGAAGGAAAGTCTTGTAACACTGCGCAAATTTTTCAAAATCTTATGACTTTATTGAAATGCAATTTCAGTCTACAATGTAATGACCATTGTTGTATATGACATGTTCCCACCGCACGGGTAAC
>CAJPEV010005690.1:0-13695 GCA_905338385.1 Darwinula stevensoni
AAAAAAAAAAAAAAAAAAAAATAGCGGACGCGGAATTTCCGAACGCAGGAAAGAACGGTCGGCTGTTGTTGGCCGGGAGCCATCGCGACTCGGCCTCCACTCCGCTCTCGTCCGGCATTATTTGCTCACGGATCACTTACGCAAACTGTTTTTCCACGGCAGACCGAAGGAGTTTCGCCGACGGAAGCGAAGAGCGCCCGAAACGAGGAGAGTCTGGGCCGTGTCAATTGGGGGGGAGGGGAGGGGGGGGGGGGGGGCGGGGGACGAAAGAGAAGAGGGATTTGAAAGCGTAAATATTGGACCTGCACGCGCCGAGCGCCCACGCAACCGTTCCATTTTTCTTAAATGCGTTTTCGCATGGATCGACTGGGGGCGAAAAGACTCCCTTGCCCCCCTCGCCCCCTTTGCCCCTCGATGGGCGTTCCTTCCCCGTGGGGCGAGGAGATCAATAAATGAAGGGAAGAAATGAGAGGGGCTCGCCGTCGCACCGGGCGGTTGTCGGCTTCCGGCCGACGCCGCCTCGCGAGGAACGCCCGCGACTCGTCGTCACTTCGTTCGAGGATAAAATAAAAAGTAAAATAAAACGGGAGGGGAGAACTCGATGCGGCTCGATGGCCCGCGAATGCGAGACGGAAGCCGCCAGCGGAATCCACCATGTGGCCCTTTGTCCCGATCCTCGGGGAGACCCCAATCGGGACGATTACAGACTGACGTAAGGAGAGAAAGTACCCCGGGCGCCTTTTGTTCCTCTCCCGAGCGGGTATATTGCATTCGGGATCCCTCGCATCGCATTCGGGATCCCTTGCGGCTCGCCGACTCCGCCACCCGTTTTCGTGGTGCGCGTTTCGTCGAAAGTGGACCGACGGGCATCGGATGGGACATAAATCTCGGGTCCGTCGCGCATCCTTCGAGGTGGATCGTGGCCAGGCATATCAATGGGGCCTCGATGGGGCCTCGAAGGGGCCTCGATGGGGGCGGGGCGATCGCCTGTCGGCATGACGGATCGTCGCGGCGCGGAGATCGACTGGGCTGATGGCATTGAAATGCAAGGAGGAAAAAATTTCCAGGAATCTGGGAGACGGTTGCCCGTGTGGCGAGTCTTTAAACCGGGCGCAAACCTGGGGATGGCGACCGATGGCGACCGTCGCCCTTCGGTGAACTTCTCGAGAGAAAGTGTCGCAAGAGTGACGTTGGATCGTCGAAGCCTTCGCCTACTGGGAAGAGTCATGCATTATTCTGCGAGTAATGGAATTCCGAGGAGGAAAAACAACGGGCGGCGGAACTCTGACATCTGGGACGACGATCGCAGGACTCGGGCTCACCTGATCGAGCGGCGACTCCGGCGACGAGAAGACCGACGCAGACGGACAGGAAAGAGATCCTTGAGCACATTTTTTTACACCCATGCATCCGGGGAAGGGTTAAGCCGTAGCGGCGCGTGTCACAGCTGTTGCGGGAAACGAGCGCTCGAGGCCCGCGTGCCCTCGCGTTTTTCGCGCTCGCTCAAGCGGTTCTTCGCTCGCGGAGAAACGACACAGAAATCGTCATGGCAGGTCCGAGAACGAGAAGCGAAGAGCGACGAGTGCGAGCGCGCGAAGGACGGACAGGGTGCCGAGTGAAGGCGGAGGAGGAGGAGGAGGAGGAGGAAAAGGAGAGGAGGGACCAATACTACCCAGGTATTCTTCGCCGTCCGGTCGCATTCACCGTGGCGTGCTCACACGCGCAGCTCGACGGCACTCTTTTCTCGGTTGCGGGCTGCGACGATTAGCAGTTGCAGGCCCCGAAGAGGAGGGAGAAAATGAGAAGGAATCGCTCGTAACGTTTCATCCCCTTCGAGGGCCGGCCGACAGAAAATAAACGAGGGGAGAGAGAGAGAGAGAACAAGAGAGACTGACCTGACTCCAACCACCATCGAGGTGGTATACTCAGACAATGGAATTTGGGGAACAAAGAAGGGGATTTACGAACCTCACACTGAGAGAGGCACGGGTGTTGATGATCAACATCGACATGAGAGCAGCCCTTGTCTGCTATGCTAATAGCCATTTTTGGTCTCCTTTTATTTGGCAGGTCCGCCCCGAGAAGGGGAAGGAGGCAATTGTCTTAGGGGCTTTCCCTCCACCCCTGCTGCGCGGATACAAGTTTCTATAGACGGAATGCCGCTCTTCCTTCTCCTTCTCTGCTCTCCTGACAACGTCTCCCACCCCTTCCGTCTTCTTCGGGCGGATGCCCGACTCCTGGGCATTTCCTGCTGCGCGATTGCATGGCTCGCACCTCGTCGGGAGTTCGTCTTCTCGATAGATGTAACAGATGCTCATCTGCTTATTTCCATCTCAAGAATTACGTAAGGTAATATTTGAGCATTTCTGCCTCAGGCAATACGAACAAATATTTGCCGGATATACGTCCCGACGAGCAACGAGTGCGCACGCTGGACGTGCAGCAAATCGAATTTGATTTTGCTGTTTACTGGATGGCCGATTATGGTAGAAATCTTCGAAGTCTTTGGGCGACCGAGGAGTCGGAAAGCGCAGACAGCAAAGGAATGCGATGAATTCCTCGAGGATAATTGCGAATTGTTGATGCATAAATTCCTGCGCTTCTTCCAAAGAGAACCAAGGACGAGTCCCTTTTAAACAGTTTTATTACAGAAGCGATCGTGCACGTTTGGGTATTCAAATACAATACACAAGCCGCCCGTCGAAGGGGACCAATGTAATATATATATGGGAATGAACACGATGCAGATACAGTATAATATTCATCTAACAATGAATAGGGATATCTTTGGTGTATGAAAGCGGACGAAAAGAGAAAGAAATGACTCGAAACTGGTCATTTTTCACCTTCTTCGACACCAGCTTGGGTCATCAGATCAGCAATGTTCCTCTCCAGATCGTCGATCCGACTGCTCATATCATCTAGTACACGAAATCAATTAAGGATCACTCGTACAACTTTTCATTACACGGTTTAGGTGCATCACGAGGCTCCTTCTCTCTCCTCCCAGCATTGATTCCCAGAATTCTATTCCTGATCTTAACCGTCTTGAATCGGCTCCCTTCCCGCTTCGTGCGTCCCATCGAGCGAGAGAATCGTATGCATCGACGACATTAATTCCTGCATTCATGGCATCCGTTCCTGCATTCAAGCAGGCGCCTGTGGTTTTCGCCGTCCCTACTTACCTGCTTCACTTGCCAGACGCCAGGCAACTTTCCCTTGCTAAGCTGAGAAACGCCGTGGCGAATCAGGAATCACGCTACAACTATCGTGGCCACACATCAGAACCCGGGGGTACAAAATATGATTTATCGACACTTCCCTGCTCCCTCCACTGTTTTTCTCGACACGAATATAACTTCATAGCCGTATATTATAGAGTGGTGAAACACATACGTATTTGAATTTCCGGTAGTCCAAGCACTCGTTTCCGAGACCTAACAGGGCGGTTGAAAACTCAGAGAACAAAAGCGCATAGCCAGAAGGAAAACAATACATATGTGGGATACCATATTATATATTTTTACGTCTAGCCCAGAAGACATAAAGATCTTGCTCTCCCAATTTCCTTGATGTAGTGGGTACCAAAAAAAAAACCTTTCGCAAGAGGTTTACAGCCGGAAGTACGCAACCGACTTCAGTGCTCTTAGCATCAGTCTAAAGCCTTTTTTTTTTTCCTGCTCCGCAAGCGACTTGAGTGAAACGATCAAGGCCGGCCTCCTTGGTGATAGTGAGGAAAGACGAGTGGTGGACCGTATAACGCGAGAACACGTTCCTTGAGACGATGGAGAGTGGCGCTGATTTCTAAAGTGCGCGTTCGCACGTATACAGTCCACCCCTCGTTTTTCCTCACTATCACCAAGAAGGCCGGCCATGATCGTTTCACTCAGGTCACCTGAGAAGCAGAATAAAAGCTTCAGAATGATGCTAAGACTGAGGTCGGCTGCATACTTCTGGCTGTAGACTCCTAGCAAAAGGTTTCTTAGCACCCAGTACAAATGCTTCAAAAACGATTCCCTAATCTTCCTATTTCTAACCTCGTCATATCCTTTTTCGCGTTATTACATAAATTAATAAGGATCTGGGGCTCCCTCGTGATCTAATTTATCTAAAATGATAAGATCTCCTCGACTATACAGCAGCACAGGGGGAAAAGCCTTTCACTGATGCTTGAAAACACTTTTTATTTGAATATATATTGAATGTTGATAGTCTGCAATAGTCTGTCATTCCAGGTGCATTATACATGCAAAAAAAAGTAATAGTCATTAGTACGATTTTGCACATTAGGAAGAAGGCACAGTTGAAGTTGTTGAATAGAGTCACCTCTCGAATGTGAGGTAAGTGAAACAAAAGAGAGAGAAATGGTGCTAAAGAAAAAAAGCCTTTCAAGAATGTTAGCCATTACCAAGTTAGATGAATGGCAGTATCTTCCTTATGTTACACCAAATCATTCCCAATACCCATCATGAATACACCAAATCCCATCATGAATGTGGCAAGAACACTTAGGATCATTAGGGTGGATTGACCTACCAGTGTGAAGATGCATATTTATGGTACCATTTCATTCCTTCAGAAGGATTATCCCACATAAATATTAAATATGGTTAAACTATCTTGCTTCTCTAAATTGATGTCCAGTGCAATAAAAGGTATTTTTCATCATTTGGAAAAAATTTAAGACAGAAAAATCAAAACATAAAATCTTTATCACAATAGATGATATGGCATTTTCCTTGTTGCCTGCAAGCAGCAAGTATCAAGGTTAAGCAGTTACTGTCACACTCTCTTTTAAGCAATGTTTGGAAGCACTATCACATAATAGGCCATCAATGTTCTCCATTGTTCTGCTTACAGAGCTTTCAAAATCTTAAATGAAGAGAGAACTTTGAGGCCCAGTTTGTGCTAACTTTTGCAATAAGCACATCTCATTTGAATTTAAATTCAAAACTGCAAGATAATTTTAAAATAAAACAGGACAAAAACACAAGGTGTTATGTGGCTTTGCTGATGAAAAAATAGTATTCGCTAGAACTAGTTACTCTCCAAACTGAATACACTCATACCTAAACCTAGGAAAAGGTTATCTGAAGGTAATCACCTTTTCAGGCTCAGCCATGGGATATTACAAATACTATTCACAGAAAGCAACATATTTATTTTGCACTCCTTTACAATAGGCTTGCAGTCTGATTAGAACTCCAATTGAATTGAAACTCAAATGAATGCAAGAATGACATTTTCATATTATATCTACACCCCCACAGACTTCGTGTGTTCTAGAGTTCAGGTCAAGTTCAGCTGGCAGTAGAACTTGAACTGAATTCAGGAAGCCAAGCAAGTGATTGAACCATTTGCTTGAGGTATATAGCCCAATTCACAATTCTGACATGGCTTGCCAGTAAGAAAGGACCTTCTTTCCAGTAATGCAACTAGCCCAAAATTACAATGCCAAGTAGAAGCATGAGCCATGACCAGCTTTCAATCTCAGCTGAAAATGCCTGGTTCACTGCAGTGTAATACATAGATGTATGCAAGTCCACTGCTTGTTAGGATGCCTTCAGGTCCAAAACCCAGTCAGAATTGACTAAGAACAAATTTAGACATCTTAGGAATGTACTCTGAATAGAAAACAAACTCTCTAACCTGAAGAAAATAAGACAGCTGGAGCCACACCAAACTTGGATTTGAAATTGTGCATTGGATTTGCTCAACTTCTCAAACCCAAACTGAAATGCATCCTCTAGGTTCACTCTAGCTTTTTTAAATCTTGAGTCCTGATGCCTAGCTTCAGCTCAGTGGGAACATGTTCAGGTGGTTTTCCATGAGTCCTACGGACTTAGATGTTTTGCAAATATGAGTCCCTCCAAGAAAATGACTTGCTATAGTGAGTTAACGTGAACCCTGCATTCTAATATGAAGGCCTAGGCATAAATTTCGGGATTGCTAAGTCCCTACAATGCATGAAGGCATCCTTATGGCTACTCAAGAGAATGGAAAGGATATTTCGTCCAATGATCTGGTCTGACATCATTTGGAATTTCTCTTGAAGCTGCTGTAGCAGCCCTTGGACCTGCAAGAAAATCGACACCTTTGAGTCACTGAAGTCGATTAGAAGATGCGGAGCAAGCCTATGCGGGCAACTTGGAACTCACATGATGGGTTAGTTCCTGCATATTTCTCGGTTCCCCGGCACTGACAGCAGCCGATGGGAAGGAGCTGTCAACGCGCCCTTGCTTGGGTTCCGCCATCTTTCTCTGGCGGCCGGTCCAACTCAGGCGTCACCTAGGCGAGCATTCCGTAACATAACACTGTAGATTGCGAAGACATAGGTGTCACCATCAATCCTTGGCAGAGCAGGACGGTCGGATGGTGTACAGCTTAACAGACGTTGGACGGTCAAGGCCTTAACTTGGCTGTTTGTCAGAGGTATTTTGGTTCACATTCTTTAGTTCTTATCTGTTCGTTTTTGTTCGAAGTTTATAGATGATTTGAGCCGAAGTGGTGGAGGGGATCTTCAGCTGGTCGGGCGATTCAAGCTGTGTGACATGAATCGTCGTCAGATCAGTAAGACGGTGACGTCGCGAACAAAGATTGACTAGCCTAACCGGAGATGGAGTAGAGGCATCACTAGATGCCAAGTGATAAATGAGATCTGAATTCCGATCAACATAAAACACATTGTGGCGGCATCTTTAAACAGGTTAGCATCCGGCGCCACGACGACAGATCAAGTTGATATGCAGAATGCTCCATTTTCAAAAGAGCTTTTAAAATAATCTCCTCTTGACCTGAAAGGCAAGGCCTCGACGCTACTCAATACCACCAGCCACATCGGACCCCGATGCGCAGCGACGGTAGGGCCTAGGACCCAAGCGGCGTCGAAGTCGCCATCGCCAAGGGAAACGCGGGAGGGCAAGAGAGCAAGGGGAGGTGTGGCTGAGCCGTCCGGGTTGTCCGATAAGAATCGCCTTTCTCTACTGTCTTCTGTCGCTTGTCACATTGTTCTTGTCTGTGTGAGTCTGTCCTGGTTTAATCTAAGAAAAAATAAGGTGTCTAGCACCTGGCATCAAACAATTCTGGTTGAACATGTAGACCAGGCGTCCCAAAAGTATTTTTGTTCTATGAAACTGGGGATTTCGGCGGTTGACGAACCGCCAAGATTATTTTTTAATTACCAAATATTTGGAGATTTGCATCGTGCAAGTTGCATGTCTGTTCGCTTTAAGACATGAAAAGAATCCCTTAATTTGTTTTCTTCGTGTCTTCCACGTGGGACGCGGCTCGAGTCAGCGATTCGTGCACGAAAGGAAACCGACAGAAACGGACCACATCACACATGGGAGCCGAGAAACGATTTCTTCCGCGAACGGGAGCAGCTCGACCCAGGAAGAAATAAGCGCAAGCAGGGAGCCAGCCTCATCCGACGCGAAGGCAACCGTCGGGACGACCTCCTTCCCCGTGGGAATACGCATGAGGGTATAAGCAGGCAGGGAAAGGAGAAGGTCGCGTCGAGTCCTTCCTGTTCCTCCTGTTGCGATGGCATCTCCAACCCGATAAACTTGCTTGCGAACGCGGACTCCCTCACCCTCATAAAATCATTCTGAGCAGCGAATCGTATGAGGAAAAAGAAACAGCAAAAATTGTAACACTCTACGAGGGCGATATTTCGAACCCCACGAACCCATTGAACCTGACATGAGTAAAATAATGTAGCTTTAACCAATGAGACTTTCTAAAGTTGTCGGCTTTCCCGAAATTTCATAACTTTCTTAACTCATAACTTATAGTGCTGGCAATGAAAGGATTAAGAAATTAATTTCGCCAGAGCGCTCGATCGTGTTCGTCCTCTCTCTTTAACCCATCTAATGCCGGCTTTTCAACCCAGGGCATTTTTTAAAACGAAGTTCGTCGCGTCGATCTAATCTATGCCGGCACTTAAAAGGGATAATCCCAATCAATCTCGCAGATTTCGCTCGTGTTGCACGGCCGATCTTACCGATCGACCAAGATCACGGTAACTGCCCTGATTCGTAGACTTCTCAAGAGCATTTGACACCCTCAGCCTCGTGGATGAATTGAAACATTTCGAACGAGCGGCGACTGTGCAAGAACTAAAACGATAATAGGGTGCAGGATAGTGTTTTTTTTTTTGCGAAATAGTCAAACTTTTCTTCACCACGTAGAACAGCACAATTTCTTTCTTTTTTGCTGCAGTGTTTGACGTTCCTTACCCTTCATGTCCGAAGATACACTCGACGGTTTTTCCAGATCCTATAGCAGCTTCCAGTCACGGTCATGCAGCCGTGTTTGCCGTGAACAACAAAAAAATATATATATGACAAAAGGAAATCATAATTTCGTGAACCACCCTGTAAATGCGCGATTGCGTCTCTCGTGTCAAACCATTTGTGACTCCCCAAAAAGCTCCGCAAAATGTCAATTCCATTAGATTGTACCGACGGTTGACGGCGAGATTCGCGGACTTCGATCGACAATCGGGTGCAGTACTGACAAAGTGCAGTACTGATTAGATGCAGTACTGACAGTGCAGGCACAAAGACCTCGTGACTCATCGCACGTTTGGGGACGCCGGAACTGCTCGATTCATTTGAAGTACATCAGTGTACATACATAAAAGAAAATTGAAAACGTAGAGCAATAAATTTCGAGTTTTCGACTGGATGCACATTTGCTCGGATGACCAAATACTCTTCCGTCGACGCACGAACTGGACTCGGTGCCGCAAGATCGTGGTGTCCCGCGGGGCTCCGGGAACATTTTTGCATCTTCTTGGAATCATTCCGGTTCCGAGACGATGAACACCCTGTGCTCGTTGACGAACAAAATGGTGCTTAATGTGGAGAAAAACATGCTTCTTTACCGTGCCGGGTGCAAAAACGTTGAGTCCGTCAGCTGATCGAAATTCCTGGGGATTCCTTCAGTGTTTTTTATCGATGCCCCTTTGCCTCGCATTCACTGTTTTTAATTTTTTTTTATATAGCTGCACGTTCTTCGTTTCTAATCTCAGTCGAGATCGTGCTCGGTCTGGTGAACGATGCCTCTCGACTGTCAACCTCAAATCTTCGGAGGGGAATCATGTTGCTGCCCGTGAAGCAGGCGGGCTCATTGACAGCAGCCGAAAAATTGGTGCTCACTCTCATATCTTCATGATTTATTTAATTATTTATTTTTGCTGACGTGGCATGAGATCGAAGTCGGCCGGGAGACAGCATCTTCGGGCCGACTCGAGACATTTTTTTTCAGCGAGTTCGGTTTACGCGAAGCCTGCCAGGCTCGCGACGGCGAGGCGCGGACTAGTTTCGTCCGGCCGTCGGCCGTCGGCCGACCCAGTTGCATGGCGATTCGTGCCACCGACCCTGGCCGCGCGGGGCGGGAACGAGGCGAGGGGATCTGGGGCGGGGAACGGGGAGATTCGAGCCTGATATGCGGGAAAGGGAATCTGCAGAGCGAGGTTTAATATAATCGACGAGAGAGGTTTAATTGCCGGACAGAACCAGTCTGCAGATGGAACTGGACAGGGCAGGGCAAAAAAAAAAAACGCCTCTGGCTTTGAGTCGCTGTGTCGCAGAACTGTTAAAACCAATTCTCACAAAATTTGGTGAAATGTAGCTGACACGAGGCGTAGTCCAATCGTGAGGCAACATTTTAACTGCGACCATTCACCCGGGGGGGCGAGGAGGGGCAAATGGAAAGTGTGCCCTTCCATACCAATCAAGGTTTCCACGAAAGAGAAATTTCCTCATTTCAGTAAACTCGTGACCTTAAATCCTTCCTAGGTCTATCTCCTCCCTCCCTCCCCCTCAGCCTCCCGAGTTCCGTCGACCACGAACAGCCTCCACCAATAGAAATGATTTTCTGTATCCCATCTTTTCTCCCTTCTGAGTCCTTCAACCCCCTTCACCCTTCACCCCTTGCCCTCCTGAGTGGAAGTGAAATTTCTCCATTCCCACCTCCCACCTAAAAGTCTCCTCCCTCCCCACTCCCCCCTCCCACCACTCCTTCCGTGATTTGTTTGAATTTTTTTCCCCTACCGTTTTGAACACGTGTGCATGTTTACCCTCTATTTTTGTCTCATCATTCTTTCATATATTTTCTTTCTCTCTTTTGAAATTTTTTTTATTTACATATTTTTTATGTACTCTGTCCGCCCCCATCCTACAGGTTCCCCATTCCACAACTTATTTTCCTTAAAGCTCTAAGGCTCAGGTTAATTCTCACCCCAGGGACCAACAACCAACTCGATTGAAAATCGCATTGCACATAAGCTTTAAGGAAAATAAGTTGTGGAATGGGGAACCTGTAGGATGGGGGCGGGGGGGGGACTTGGAAGTTGGACCGGTGCAGACGGGCGACCGTTGTGAGGAAAGGTTTTTTTTTGTTGTCCTAATATGGGTAGACGCGGCAGGTCAACGCTCGAATTCTGACTGCGGGGCGGGGAAAATGAAAGGAAACGAATTTACTCGGATTTAAAATTTTGCCGTCCGAGAGACGTTCCCATCGTTCACCGGATAAATAGAATTTTACGGATAAATAGACGCGAAGAGATGGAACTTTAAACAAGCAGGTTTCCTTGCGATTAAATCCCCGATTTCAATGCCGACCGGTGGGAAAAAAAAAGCCTAAAATTTTTTCATCCGTACGCTAAAGGTTTTTCGTTCGTTCTGTCCATGAACGCGGTCGCCATGCTATAATTGCGTAGCTTGGGAACGTAAAAAAAAAAAGAAAAATTAACGAGGGTCCACCAACGTCGACAAGCAAGAACGGATTAAAGAACGGTCGAAACAGTTGATCCGTAGGCAGGTGGGCGGATAAGAACAGGTTATCGAAACGTCGAGTCCACGGAATAATCGATTAGGACCCATCACTTCTGACCGGAATTAGTACATGGCCGTAATAGGTGGCTGGGTCCGCGGGTTTCCGCGAGGCCAATGCTCGCTGGTTCGGTCGTTGGGGTCCGGTGACCCCGATCGTGTCGCCTCCCTCGACCCGATCGCGCCTCTGACCCCGATCCCGTCGCCTCGCTGGGGCGATCGGGGTGAAGTCCGAGGTCCCATAGATTTTTAATTATTCCGAGATCATATCGTTCCCGGAATTAGCGGACTGCTTTATTCCGAGCGTGGAACGAGTTACGCTGCATTAGGCAATAGATTCGTTGGGACAGATCGACTCCTACGCATCGGCGTCGATATGGGCTGAGGTCCTGGATCGGATCGGATTCGTCATTGGGTCCAAACCCGTATATCGAAATACGAGGGACCTGGAAGCAGCACGCGGTTCGCGATGAAAGAAATGGAGCCGGCTGCCCGTTTCCCCGGTTCCGGCGAGCTTATGGAAGGTCTCGTTCCAAAACGCCCAAATCCCTTTATCCACTCGCTCTAACGTCGGGCGTTGCGAAATTCCGCCGCCACCCCCAGCTTCTCCGCCGATCGGACTCCGCGACCTCCTCGCCTTTCCTCCTCCGCTCTCCGATTGGCTGGGAGTCGGGAGGGGGCGGGGCTTTCGATCCTCCCGGATGTTCGTCGTCCCAATTAGGCCGACGGAGTCCTTCCAGGCCGGACGCGTTTCTGGAATACGGCAAGGGAAAACACATCGCCGACGAGGCATGCAGAATCTTTTAAATAATAAAAACGGCAGGGTAGTAACCAGCCGTCACCGTTCGACCGGGCTCGTAGATATTCTGTGAAACTCGTCAAGTTTTCTCGGTGCGATCAAGTTTCCCAAAAGCGGGAGCAGTCGCATGCGGACGCAATCATGGCATGAGATCGCGCCTTCACGGATTCGGAAAATAACCTCGTTTAATGGTAACAAAGGCTGACGGGTCCACCGATTGATCCGTTTCGACCAATTAAGTGAACTATCTATCTAACGAAAAGATCGAAGGAAAGAGGTCCTTGAAAAGGAGACAAGTCCCGTGCGTCTCTCTCACGGTCGCGCGTCCGACTCCATTCCGGCCCTCTTTTGACTCCGGCCCTCCCCATGGATGAACGGGATTTGCCTGAAGTCGAAGCGTGAAAGCGGAACGATGGATTTACGAGGCGCGGTTAATCTGATCTTCGGTAAATGATTATTATCGGGCTCGGCGAAATGCGACGAACCAAAACAGGATGCGCTTCCGAAGGACGCGTTCGATTCTCCGTTTAAAAAATCGGAATGCGAGCGACGCGTCGGCGACCCACCGCCGCTCCGGTCGGCAAAGCCCGGCTGATGACCGGCTGATGAATGCACGATTTACATTCGTCAGCCGACCCCGTCAGCGAAAAGATCGCAGAGCAAAAATCTATCGGGAAAAACTGTGCCCGAACGGCTCGAGATTCGACCTGAAATCACGACCTCGCCCCTCATCCTCCCCCCCCCCCTCCCTCCCCCAGAATGGAGAAGCGTAAGTTTTCATACAGGGTGTCCATGAAGGCCCTATTTATTTCCGTGCAAAACAATGAACTTCCTTCACATTTCAGGTTCAGTTATAGTAATGGACCCATACAAAACGTTCTCTCGTTCGTCCGAATTTCACCGGACGACCCCACGAGTCGTACGACCTCGCTCCTGCAAGCCTGCAAAACTCGATGAAACGGAATTGTATCCTCTCTGGCGCCGTCAGCACGCGGTGTGCCGTTTAGTTATCCGTCCGCCTCTCCACCATTACGGCACTGCTCCGTCAGGCAAGTCTGAAATTTAAAAGAAATTTATAGTTTTTCATCAAAATAGACAGGGACTTCATGGAAACCCTGTACATGATACAGTCGACGGTCGAAAAAAATTCGTTACATAGAATATGACGAATTTTCTTTACACGGAATTTTTTTCCCAGTTCCCGACCGTTTTCCTATTCACATGCATGTTTTGAAAAGTTTCTGCATAAAGAAATTCCGTATAACGAATCGTTCTGTTCCACGAAATTGTTGTTGTTTTTTGCGTCCGAAGGAACAAAAAACTATTCCGTACCGCGACGACCAGTTGGAACTTTGTTCTGAGTAGATAGCGTTGCTGACTCGTCCGATTTTTATTGCACGTAATTTAGGTACACATTTAGGTACATACATAACCCTTGAGAGCAGAATTTCTGCCATTTTCATGCGCTTAGACCTTTGCACTCATTCTAGGAATGGAGAACGACTTGCTTTTCAGCACTAAGTGACATTTTGAAGTGGTATCGACATATCTCTTTTTTTTCCTTCAGGGAAATTAAAGAACTTTCCTATAACGAATTTTTTTTTGTTAGTCCGTCCCTCCCAGTTCGCAATACAGAGCATCAACCGTATATATAATTTTTTTTAAATAATTTTTTTTGTTGGCATACCGGCGGCATACCTCGAGGTGCACCGCTGAAACGACAGATCGCCCGGACAGGTGTTTCCGATCCGGACCGGTTCCAGTCCCTCATTAGCATCTCCTCGGTTCGCCTCGATGGGAAAGGTCGAAAATCAGGAATCCTCGACCTGGGAGAGGAATCTCCGACCTGGGAGAGGAATCTTCGACTTGGGACCTGCGACTCTCTGCCTGGGACTCCGGGAGTGACTCTTTTTTTTGCGAGTACTTCATCCTATATATACACTCAACGGCCATTGAAATTTGACCCCCCCCCCCCAAATGGTAGCAAGTGGACTGTGTCATTGGAATAAAATTGGAATAAAAATCGCTCTCCTCGTAGATGTGAGCATCCCAGCTGAT